>JARFNZ010133292.1:0-11072 GCA_031763405.1 Balanus nubilus
CCACGGCGTCGGGCGCTGCTTCGGACTCGGGCTCTGCCACGGCGTCGGGCGCTGCTTCGGACTCGGGCTCTGCCACGGCGTCGGGCGCTGCTTCGGACTCGGGCTCTGCCACGACGTCGGGCGCTGCTTCGGACTCGGACTCTGCCACGGCGTCGGGCGCTGCTTCGGACTCGGGCCCTGCCACGGCGTCGGGCGCTGCTCAAGCACCAGGTAATGCTTCGAACATGGTGAGCACTGGTGATGTGCCAGTGTATATGACAACAATTATGTCCAGCATTCGGCAGATTGAAGGCAGACTAACAGAGCTAAACGAATCAATGAAAAGGCCGAGTGCAAAGCCTGTTCGTGCTGTGCTTGCAGTTGAAGCAGGTATTGTGTGTGCGCGGGATCTGGACAACATCCTGAACCTTGTTCCAGACCTGGTTTCTGCACCGGAGCAGAACTGCTTGTATTGCAAAATCTGTCTGCCAGAGTTCAAGCCGGACCACGACACGTCAAATGCCAAATCCAACTTGCGTGGACTGTTCCGGTATGACTTTGATCAGGGCACAAACTTTCCTAAGTCCTGTCCAGTGCCACGCGCATTCAGCGCGCTGAAGGATGCTATCAAGTCGCATCTTGGTGGAAAAAGGCATCAACAACAAGTAGAGATTAAAAAGGCAAGAGATGAGAACAACGTGCGTCGGGAGCAATCCTCTGTACGGTCGGCCAAAAATGTGTTGCGCGTCGCGTACCATGTAGTTAAGGATTCCCTTCCCCACATACAGTTTGAAAAAATGGTCGTCACTAGCCACAAGGGTGGTGCTAGAATGGGCAATCTCTGCCACTCGGCCCAACAAATGCAACGTTACCGGACAGCATTCTGCAAGGAGGTACTCGACTGCGTGGCAAACCATGTGGCATCCACACCATGCGTGTCGCTGGTCGCGGATAAAGTGACCTTGATGCACCGCACGATGGACATAACAGGTATCATTACCATCATCCCTAACGCACCGCCGCAGCATTTGTTCCAGAGCTTCGTGCTTGGAGCTCCCGTCGTGAAGCACCACGATGGGATGGGACTAGCAGAGGAATGGCTGGACACGGTGAAGTCCTGCGGACTGACAACTGTGGAGAAAGTGTCGGCCATCAGCACTGATGGTCAGTACCATCATGGCGGTGTGCCAGCTCGCTTTCTTAAGCTGCTGCGCGAATCTGAGGACGATTACGCTCAGCAGTCGAAGAGGCCCTGTGTGCCCTGTTTGTGGGACGGCGCTCATCTGCTGCAGCTTGCCGATGGCGATGCAGGAAAGGGTGCAGGCAGTGGCGAGGTTCAGACACGAGGTTTGCGCCACACGCTACGAATGTGATGAGAGCCTTCATCTGCGACCTGCCGGTCTTCGTAGCGGACATGGAGAAGCACATGGAATCTGGCGATTCAAAACCATCTGCCGAGGCTGAGATGCGACAGGACATCAAAATGATAACAGGTGAGATAACAGAAACAGAGCGGCCCGTTACTTTTTAAGTCGTTCTACTTCCATATAATTATTAATGATTTTCTCAGATCACATCCAGCGATGCAACACTGTTAATATATCTGCTGTTAATATAATAATATATTTTCACGCTGGTTAGTGCCTAGTGAAGCACTGAAACCTAATCTCCTTTTTGAGTCGGGTTCGCACAAACCCGCAGATAAAGTGCACAGTAACATGTCACAGCCACAGCCACACAGATAAATTGTTAAAAAAGCGAGTCAACGGGGACGCCCACCGGGACGACCATCCTCACGTTCAATTGTCATTTTTATATTCGTATTCTCTGCTAAGCTATCCTGAGGCGATGGACAAGATGCCTTTGCCTGATGCCTGAGGCGATGGACAAGATGGCTGTGTGAAATTAGCTGTGGGCACTTGGCTCAGTGCTGTTGGCATTTAACTCGCTTTGGGAGACGGGATCTTTTCCAGCGGCCTGGCAAGAGGCCACGGTTATTCCCATTTTAAAACCTGACAAGTCAGGCCTTGATTCTCCGCGCTATCAGCCCATCCCCCTTACTTCATCTCCCTGTAAGATGATGGAGAAGAAGGGCAATGTCCGTCTTAGCTGGTTTTTAGAACATCACAGCGTTTTACAAACGCACAGTGTGGTTTTAGAAAGCATCGCAGCGCGGTCGGCCATATTTTAACTAATGGCCTGAGCTCAAATCTAAAGATAAATCGTTATCGGGGCACTTGAAAAGCTTACGATTATTTTTCGGCTTCTTCGTAGCTAGCATAGTTTACTAGATAATTTTGGGGATTCATGAATAAAACACTTTATTTTTATTTATTTAATCACTGATGATGGAGCAGCTGTGGACTGCTCCGCCCCGCAACTGTTACTGTTCTCTGTGTTTCACCATCTTTAACTGAAGTTTCATTCTGCGGCATCACGCAGCGCGCATTTCTATTTCAGGGGCCGAGACTGATAGCAGGCGTTCCTGTGCAGCTTTGCATCCTCGGAAACCCGGTGTATTCACCGCAACCATGGCTTATGAAGCTATATGCCCAGGCTCTGGCGTCATTACGGATCAGAGGATTGATATCGGAGTAAAAACGTCTGCGAGTCGAACAAAGGTCTTTCAATGTGAATCACTGGGGTGAATCGACTCATAACCTAGGGTGATCCCTCATATTTATTTTGGAATGTGATTTATCGTGGCACATGATAACGAAATGTTGATTTATATATCTTTCAATGTGAATCACTGGGGTGAATCGACTCATAACCTAGGACGATCTCCATACTTCTTTTGGAATGTGATTTGTAGTGGCACATGATAACGAAATGTTGATCTATAGATAAATGACCGGAATATGATTAATAAAAACCTTAGCCTCATACTAAATTATATATTTAATGAAACCGAGACAAAGAAAAGAGACTAAGGTTTTTATTAATCATATTCTTCATAATGAGCCTCAAAAAAGCGCTTTCCCACCTTATCCTGATAAATGACTGCGCAAATATCGATATTTGGTGAACGCAAGAGTTTTCTCCCGATGTGAAAGAATGACTCGATCGCAGCGCCATCTACATTTCGAAGAGCAGACCGTAGCGGCACCTTCTATGACCGGATAAATTTGGGTTCATAACACAAAAGCCAATGAGTGGACGTGGATGAAATTGTCAGCGTAGTTCTACGCTCTAGATAACCCTCATAGACACGCTTCTACCAGAAAATGAGAGATATTTTGAAATTTGGTCTGATCTGTAGTGAAACGCAACGCAATGTCATAACCGCAACACATTTTCGTAGGGTGGCGGAGCAGGGTGTCTCTCCACAAACGGAAATGATCGTGAGTAAAAAAAGAAAAACATCGAAAACGTGGCACGAATCATCACAGTAAAGGAAACATGGGTAACGCAAAACAGTGAAACGATCAGGTAAGACACCGGCAAAGACAGGCAAGCAAGCGAAATCCTTACATGGCCGGGGGAATATATCACAGGAAAATGAACATGAGCAAGAAAACGGAAATCCTCGGAAATGTGGCAAGAATCATCACCTAGAAAATCCCGCAGTCACAGTAAGGCACAGTAAAGCAACCCCCGGTAACGCAACACACTGAAACGGTACAGTCGGACACCGGCAAGGGAGACCAGCAAACGAAGTCCCTATACAGCCGGGGAATATACCTATCACGGGGAAATGAACATAAGCAAGACAACGGAGAACCACGGAAATGTGACGAGAATCGTCACCTAAAACATGGCATGCAGAGTGCCAGAATCGAAACAAGTCACGCGTTCATTGTGAAGATAACGGCAGGACTCATAACGTGGCGAACCGTTCGGGCTTCCCGGCATCGTGAGCAGCGCAACCGCTTCTCTCCGCAGAGTACACATCCGTGTGTGGCATAAGTGTGACCTAAACGAAGTTGGTAAAGCGAAACCTCTTTCGCTCCTGACTTTCGATGACTTGACTGTCGTTCGCCTATCTGGGGTTTTAGCGTCTTTAACTTGTTGGTCGTCGAGTCCCTGCCACTCTCCCCGTGTAAAAAACGATATGACATAATCGAAATCGCTAGCCGAAGCAGGTTGGCGGGACGCTTGCGGCACTTCTCGCGCCACGTCAGCCTTTTCATTTCCCGCGATATCTACATGGCTGAGGACCCAGCATAAGACCACTTTTGACCATAAGACCATAAGACCATAAGACCACCTGAGCTGTCCAAGGAGAGAAAGAAGAGTAAGAAACTTACTTTCTTACTTTGAAGAGTAAGAAGATCTTCTAAAAAGACATGATAGGGGTTAACAACTCTCAATGCATCTTTAATGCCCCGCGAGAAGCCGGCTGGCTGCGCAGGACATGATCCGCCGACATCTGAACGGTCCCACAGGGATGTGCGTCTAAGGCGGAGGATGCCCCCTCCGGTCGATCATTTGATGACCACATGAAAGAGGTCATCAAAGTGAAGTTTGCTGATACAGATGTCACTAGCCTGTTCCAGAACGAAGTAGTCAATGTGCAAACAAGAAGGAAGAAGCTACTCAGATATCAAGTGCCTCTCCCTTACGCTGAACTATTATTTTCCCCGCGCATACGTCTATCAGGCACAAAACTTCCATCTTCCTGGAAAGGCAACACTAAAAGAATGAACAAGAAGCGTGGATTGTGACGTCGGCATCCTGAAAGAGGTTACAACCAAGGTGAAACAGCATGTCAATGCGGAAAAGATCCGGCCTCTCTGACCTCTACCTCAGACGGCAGCAGTCTTTTTTCAGTCAGCAGCAGTCGGCAGCATTTTTTGATGACAACGAGCTGACGCAAACTGTCATTCGCGTGGCCAACTGTTCCCAAGCCAGCCGTAAGTCATCCCCCGCTCGCTCTCTCTCCGTCTCCAACTCCCTCGGAGCAGGGATGAACTCGGGCTACCATAAGGCGCCAACTCCAAGGTCCTTTACACAAAGACAGGTTGGAGTAAATTTCTTCCCGTTTGAGGGATTCATGATGAACATAAAGAAGTTCATCAACGGAACTACTCGCGTTCCACAGCAGGTGGCATCAAGGTACCTAATGTCGCAGATGGTTAGAAAGCACCTGACAACCCCGCTCTGTGACGAATCTGTGTCCGCTCTAGCGCTGAAGTGGTTGGGTGGTCGTGCAAATGCCGACAGACTGATTCGCTCAGCCCATGGCGCTGTCGGCCTGAACTCTTCGCAGGCGCGACCGCTGGCACCCTCAGCACGCCGGCTTCTTGTGGCAAATGGCTACGACGTACCGATTGAAGGGACTGGAAGGGGCATTGGAAGAGGAAGGGCTCAGAAGGTGCCGCACGTTAAACAGGCTCCACGGCTTTACGGCTGTGCAGTGCAGAAGAATATGCTGTGGATCAACCTCTAACGACGCCGATACCGATGTTATCACATACACTGCCAACGCCGACACTGCCCACTTCGACGCCACCAACGACGCCATCATCACTAACGCCGTCGTCGCCAAAGCTGTTGACAGTGCCACCAGTCATCGCCAACGCCGCTGCCACCAAAACCATCGTCACTGCCACTGCCACTGCCACTGCCGCCGCCGCCGCCGCCGACGCCGCCGCCAACACCATTTCGCACCGACCAGCCGTCAATCGGCGCCGTTCCGTCCCTTCACCGTTCACCTCTGCTTTGTCACAGTCCACACAGTCGTCACATCCTGGATGACCGTCAACCATGGCCACCGTCCGTCATTTTCCTCCCCACCGACCAATCGCCACCAAAGCCATCGCGCACGCTGCCGTCCCCATAGGCAACGCCAACGCCGTCGACTTCAAAGCCAACCCCTGCGCCAACGCCGCCTTCCCCAAAGCCATTGCCAACGTTCCCAAAGCCAAAGCCACCAAAACCATCGTCCACGCAGCAGTCCCCAAAGCCAACTCCAACGTCTCCGTCCTTAAAGTCAGCGCCAACGCCGCTGTCCCCAAAACCAATACTAACGCCTCCAAGAGTAACACCCAAAAAAAAACTCAGAAACATACACAATCGTCGAGATACGATATAATGGTCAAGCGGAGAGAAAGCTTCTATCGTCTGTCGCCTGCGGGATGGACCAGTACCGCCTTGGACGACTTCGAGTAGGAGTGTGGCCGGGGAAGGTCCAAATGACAGCCTTCTGTTCATCATGTCGAAAAGACCAAACTTTTTGTTTTTGCGTTATCACGCCGATGTCCCTCTTGGGATGTCTTTGGGTTGCTGCACATGACGCTCGGTGTAAGGGACATTTCACTGGGACATTGCTATCAAGTGTCAAGTATCAGGCTGTGGATGCTAATTGAGGGGTAAAACGTCATGTTCCACTCTTCACACGCATTCACAGAGAACTGGTGAAAAATACACGATTGCAAACGCGCGATATACATAAAATCAGTAAAATCAACACAAATGAACACGCTGTTGCAGGGGCGTCGCCACCGGGCTACAACCCCCATAGCCTCCTCAGCCGCTATAGCAACCAGAGCCATCACAGCCGCCACAACCTCCACGGCCGCCACTGCGCTACAGTCACCACAACTTATAGTGTTCATGCTTACGGCCTCCAGACTGAAGCGCATGAGACTCAGCAAAGAATCAGGTAATTCTCTGAGTTATTCATGCATGGTGCATTTTAATGGCGCACATGCAAGTTGTCTTTATTTACTTTGGGTGATTATACTTCATTTTGAAGTACCTTTCCATTTTGTATGTTCTTATTTGCGGAAAATACGGAATCCCGCCTCCCGCCTCAAAGTACCACGCTCCTTCCGACAGGATGACGGTTGACGAAACCCTCCATCCGTTCCAGGGCCGTTGCAGCTTTGTGAACTACTAACCCAGCAAGCCGGCGAAGTACGGGCTGCTGGTCAGGGACGTCGCTGACTCGTACTCCAGGTACCTTCTGCGTATGTTCCCGTACGCCGGGAGGGAGAAGACGCGGACCCAGACCCAGACCCAGACGTATGCTCCCGTACGCCGGGAGGGAGAAGACGCGGACCCAGACCCAGACCCAGACGTATGTTCCCGTACGCCGGGAGGGAGAAGACGCGGACCCAGACCTGTATGTCCTCGGGTCATAAAACTGGGTGCGCTTCCTGGTGGAGTCATTCCTCAACACCGGCCGCAACGTCACTGCAGACCGAGGATACAGCTCCATCGGGCTAGCAGAAGAACTCCTGGGGAAGAAAACGACCCACGTTGGAACCATACAGGCAAACCGTAGACACCTTCCCGGAGAGGCAAAGACGACTGCAAATCGAGAAGAAAAGATCACCAAGTTCTTCTGATCCGATGGCTCCGATGCTGGCTTCGTACAGGAACAGGGCGAACAACGTCCTGATCTCCACAAGGCAGTGACCCGCTGGTGTCGACGGAGACGTCAGGTTGTAGCAGCTCGTTCGGAGAGATGAGTTTCATCGGAAACAAGCACAGCATTCCGTCTTCTTTAGGTTGAGTTTTCCACTCTGGATGCTTGTTTCGGGAGCTGAAGTTCCCAATCTTCATACATATTTCTAGGCTTTAATTTTTGACCCAACCAAGCCGCAAAGCAATCCCAGGAGACCGCGCAAAACCTTCTGTGGTCCCTCTGCCCAAAATGTGGTGGCACCTGTTACGTTCTACTGCACGTGTCGCCGCGGCTGGATCTCCTTGTAGAAAAAGCAGTGCTCGAATACGCGTTGTATTCAAACGAACGTCTGGAAGCAGCCTCCTTGCGATAAGCGGAAAGGTGGATCATCATGTGGCAACAAAGGCGCAGTTTCCCTCAGGAGTATGAAGATCTAAAGAATGGACGACCAGACTCGAGAAACAGCAAGATCGGCCAGCCGTGTCCGGCTTTGAGTGAAGGGATCATCCGAGTAGGGGGGATGATTGCAGAACGCCAGTATCGCATCGGAGACGAAGCACCCCAACGTGCTCCCACGGTGTGGTGGGGTGCCACGGAGGGACAGTTCGCGGAGCTGATCATACAAGACGCTCATGAGAGAACGGAGCACTCCGGTTGTCAGCTGGTGCTATCGAAGTTACGAGATCGTTTCTGGATCGTGAAGGGAAGCGCGTGCGTCTGGAGAGTTCTGAGTCGGTGCCTTGTCTGCCAAAGGCAACACCTTACAGAAAGTCAGAAGGTGGCCAACCTACCGGCCGATCGTGTCTCATTTGAACCGGTATTTACGAACACTGGCATGGATTACTTTGGGCCATTTTACGTGAAGCAAAACAGAAGACAATCAAAACGCTACGGTATGATGTTAACGTGCCTTTCAGTATGGGCAGTACACATCGAAGTTGCAGCAGACCTCTCGACTGACTCATCCTCGTGCGATCTGCACAGGTTTAAAGCCAGACGACCACATGTGAAGAAGCTGAGGTCAGACCAGGGAACGAACTTCGTCGGCGTAAGTAAGGCGTCGAAACAAGAGCCGAAAAGTCTGGAGGAAAGTGAAGAGTTGATTCACAAGACGATGTTGAAGCAAGGAGTCGAGTTCACGTTCAACACGGCCGCAGCGAGTCATCAAGTTGGTGTTTTGGAGCGCCAGATAAGATCCATCAGACGGATCTTGGACAGATTCTTGACGACGCAGCAGCTGGGGTGATTGGTTGATTGGGGTAGATGTGACACTGTTTGTTGGTCAGCGTGTACATTGGATAGGAGTGGTTAGGGAAGAGACGTTGACGACATTCCTCTGCGAAGTAGAGTCTATCCTAAATAGCAGACCTCTCACTCCGGTATCCGTGGCCCAAGAGACCCCGAACCTATCGCTCCAACGCACCTGACTACAGTTGTCTCCGTCAACTTAATACTACACCTGACTACAGTTGTCTCCGTTAGCTTAAAAGCAAAATAACCAGCTTGCACCTATAATATAAATGTGGTTTGTGCTCATGCATGACTTGGTATAGATATAAAAGGGACTTGTAGGTGCAATCCCTCGCCTGCAATGTGTGACATCGCTGGGTCTAAGTGCAAGCCCAACTAAAAATAACAGTTTCAGGTGAAATCAGTTTAGCCTTCCGACATGCTGAACCCATTTGTATACGGGTAACTAAATGATATACTTTCATTATGGAAAGGAGGTTATGTATCACTATGGAGTATGGACTAGGGACATAGATCGAACATATATGTGAACTGCATACTGCAACTGGCCCCATCGTCGTACGCGCACCTGCGCCGCGAGCTTGCTCGCATAATCAAGGCTCTTGGGCGCTTGGGCTCAGCCTCTGGCCGCCACTAGGGCCAGGCTGGGGCACACACTAGGGTCAGGCTGGGGCACACACTAGGGCCAGCCTGAGCCCCACTGTTCATTGCACATGAATTTACAGTTTTATCTAAATTTAAATATATAACATTTACAAAATGAATACCACTTCACATCTTTTGCATCTTTTGATGCCCTCCCTCAGGTCATATTTGTCAGAATGTGGTAGTGATGTGCTGTCAGATGAAGAGGCATTGGCAAAGTATAATGACTGGCAAGTATTATGATAGGATTGGCATTGCCTCTTTGCTCTCCCGAAAGCTCTGTTCTCCTGGAGGAATCAGCCAGACGTCAGTCGACATCACTGACATGGAAAGCTCACCGCTTGGGGAGGATTACTGGCTCCATTTCCCACCAGATACCCAGTTGCAGGACCTCAACTCCATCTGAGAAAATGATATAAAAAATTGAATAAAAAAATTAATAAAATTGAGCATTTGTATACCACACAGCCTTATCATGGAAAAATTCCCCTACTTATCGTCGTATATAGGTATACGTAAGTGCACGTTTTAGTTTCATGTAATGTGTGATCGTGGTGGTGGTGAATTGGTTTTTACGGGCGCGTCAACTACTAGGGTTATTTGCGCCCATACGTAATGTGTGATCGCTCTGTTCTGAAGTCTCAACATGAGTGGGCCTTGTGTAATCGGAATGGAGGCTTTTGGATAGCCCTATCTGAAATTGAGGTCATCAATACAATTTCAGAGGCCAACTGGTTTCATAATGGTTATGTCCAACTGGACTGCTCCAGATGCTATTATTTTTGTATTTTGTTCATTGAACTGTCGCAGTGCCATCGCGCCTTGTTTATGGTGACCAATCCAGCCATTCACAGGTTTATCGTCCACGAGGTGCCGGAATCCGAGTGGCACTACTGAGTGTGCGACCGTCCGAAAAAAACACTGTGAAGATGGACCTATTCAACGACCCGATCTTAGAAAAATCCTTCTAGGAAAAAGACGAAAAAGGGAACTTTGTACCTAACAGGCACCACGATGCTATCGCGAAGGCCTTTTTATATGGTGAGTTCACCTAGTTGCTGCGTTACTTAACCCACGCGGGGACTTAACTGAGTTAACCGGCGCGGGGAGTTTCGTGTTCTCAAACATGTATCCGCGATCTCTTGGTTTGTTTGACCCGCGCTTTGGTGGGCCTCTGATAAACCTTCGTCCTGGCGGGGGGAGCTGGTCGACTGGTCAAAATGACCCACTGACTCGGAAAAACTACCGAGTGCTAGAAAGACGTGGGCAAGGGATCGAAAGCCCTTGACATGGCTTTCAAAATAACTTCAGTCATTTTTTCGCTCGGTTCAATATCTCGGTCACCAGAGGTCATCAAAGGCTAACATTTCCCGTTTTGCAAAATGTACGCCAGAAATCACATACATGCGGAGAACTATGATAGCTGGGAAGAAGCAAAGACATCAGTGTCATTTCCATGTCTCTATTTCTATCCTATCAACAGTTATTGGCAAAAAAGTGTTGGTGACCTCAGATGACCTTACATAGAGCTACTGATAAAAAAGTACCTAGTTTTTCAAGCCTAACATACAAAAATATCGAAATAATTGAACTGCTTGTATGATTATCTTTCAAAGAGGAAATATTTGAATATTTCTCCATTAACTTTATAATAGGATGGCCGCGAGATTGACCTGACATTAGATGACCGTTATAAAAAACGAAACATATG
Source organism: Balanus nubilus (assembly GCA_031763405.1). Lineage (NCBI taxonomy): Eukaryota > Metazoa > Arthropoda > Thecostraca > Balanomorpha > Balanidae > Balanus > Balanus nubilus. The sequence continues at coordinate 10,941 of JARFNZ010133292.1, forward strand.
TAAAGTCCGCGCCTGTAGGATAGTCGGGTCCGCCATGACTGGCGAGAAACCAGGTCCTGACGCCGAGTTCGCGCCTTTTCCTCGGGCGGACCACGCGGCAGGACTTTCGCCTTCGAGCGTCGCTATAAAAAG
>JARFNZ010133303.1:0-16797 GCA_031763405.1 Balanus nubilus
ACACACACACACACACACACACACACACACACACACACACACACACACACACATATATATATACACACACACACACATACACACACACACACATGCACCAGTAAAGCACAATTTGAGTCTTTAACCCAAGTCGATCAGAGTCTTCGACCCATGTCGACCTTCTGTTCTGCTCACAAAACCGGTAATTATTATAACAGAGAGTGCGATTTACAAAAAAAGAAGAAGAAAATTATTACAGGCAGAATTTCCACGGAATGCACTAACAACATCCCTGCCTCATGTAAGGGATGGTAAAAAACGACGGACGATGAATAGAGCCATTGTTCTGAAAGTAATGGGAATGGCGGGGTTCCCCACATTGCAGGGTTCAAACTCCCCACATTACAGGTTTCCTTGCCCTACATCAAACTGCAAGTACTTATTAGTACACACTTCTCTAACATTTGCTCATCCCAAACTATACAATGGCTTAAACCCGACAGCAAGGGCAGATATACATGCTTTGTCAGCAAGTTGAACTGGAAGGCAGATACACTCAGACTAATCGAGGATTTCAAGGAAATACTGCAGATAGGTAAAAGCTCGCCTGTATCACAAGGTCATCTTGGTAGCGCGAAGCATGAAATAGATGATGAAATATCACTTTTAAATTTAGTACTGGCGATGCTGTCGATAACCTTTATGAACCGAATGAAATGCTACAATCAATGTAGTTTCTAGCGGTTGGCTTTTAGAACTGATCATCACCTGATGATCATCACCAACTGATTTTACATTTGATCTGAACTCGAGGCTTGAGCACGAGTTCAGCTCAGATCCGATCCCCCAGGCCGTCTTGAGTACGGAAATACCCAGTTACTGTTGTGGAGGGGGGGGGGGGGACTAATCGGCCGGAGTTTTTTTTCGCGTACTCTTGGCGAACGAATCAACTTCTTTGTTTAACGCATGAAATCGGCTCAGCTCTTTTAGCATCATGTCACCTTAGGCCCTCAATGACTCGGGTACATTTTGTGGTCATTGACCTTAAGGGTCATTCGAGGTCATCCGAAGCCACAAACCCTTTTCTGTCAATAACTTCTGACAGGATGGATGAAGGTAGAGACTCGCAACCGGTGCCAAAGTGTTTGTTTGGTCAACACGTGTTTTCCAATATGTAACTTGACCTATAAATTTCACCTTGATCCTAACCTTGACCTCAACCTGAGGCCAAACTTTGGGTTTGACCTAACCAGGTGAATATCAGTAGACTTCAAACCGCTTTGACGGGAGAAACACAATGGTGTCAAATTTATTGTTCTATTATTCTTAGGTAAATTGTAATTCACGAAAAATTGATATTTTTTACATTTGATGACCTCTGGAGCCTAAGATGTGCAACTGAGTCAATTCTGATGGCACATTAGCGAAAAGGCGTTAGAAGGGCCTTCTACTGCTACTTCGGTTTCTTCCTAGCCACCATACTTTCCGAGACAATCCGAATTTTCTGGAGTGAAGTCCTAAAATGACAAGTTTGTCCTAATTTGATTTCATTTGACCTTGAAGTCATTGACCTAAGGTCATGACATTTTCGCAAAACAGAGTTCCTTTCGAGCCCTACCTACTCACTAAATTTGTTATTTAAAAATATCGGCTCTCATGGGAGCCGAGATCTAAGGGAGGGGAAAGAAAGGGGGGCGAATGAGCCACCCGACCGTTTATCTTTTTCATGCCGACGAGTAATAGGGCAAATACGAGTAATGCCCTATGCCTCGTACCTACAGTAATGGGGTTGAAATGGATTTCGTATTTATCATTATAGCCTTTAATCAATTAATGTGGAGTTAAGACAGTAGATACTTTATAAAGGCTAAATGCTTCCTTTTCGAATAGAACAATGTCACGTATTATGGTTGTAGGAAGAGTGTACCGTATCAGCAGAGCGCACCTCTAAGATTTCCATGAACTTTGCCGCTATTCTGTCATGTTCCCCTAAGCCCTTGGCAGTTTAACCCACTCACTCCTCTGTTTTACCATAAACGTTCCATATTTTGAACTACTGTAACATTCATTATCGGTGTAGCGCTAAACTAATTTCTTTCGAATGATCGCATGCACGGGTAAGACAGTCGAATGGATGTTTTGAATGAACTCCTCCTCGCCCAATTTGAGATTTACCCATTTTCTCGCCCAAGTTTGGGGGTTCACGCCCCTCTAACTCAATACGATCCTGCATTCCTGTATGCTATTTTCCAAAAGAGTGTAGAGCCCTCCACCCTCCTTTTCCTATCGTATCCAGTCCACCACCCCCAGTGATCTCGACAAACATCTGAAGGAACGCCCTGACATCCGTTACATTCCGCTGTTAATCTGTCCTGGTTTGTTTTGCAGACAGGACTGCCGGGCCGGATCAATAATAGGTGTGTTCTGGGCCGGCTGCCAGCACGCCAGCTGGCTTCAAATGACGTCACGCTGCCAACCATCAGGCACTACTTCGGCGTCGACTACGGCACTGCTCACATATTTCGGAGATTTACAGTTGACTGTTCGCATGGCACCGGCTTTGGGTATTGCATTTCACTTTCTTTTTGCAACGCTTTTAGAGTTCACAGACTGGACGGTGAGAACAACCAGTCTTATTTTCAGTCTAATTTGAAAGTTTCTGATGTTTTGCCTAAGGGCATATGAAACGTTACGAAAAGTAAGGGGACCAGAAAATCTTTGATCTGATCTTGAGGGAATCCCAACCCCCTTATGAGAAATACATTCGCAGATTTACGTTTTTCTCGTCATAGTGAACATTTCTCCGTCGCATTTTTTTACCATGATAAAAGAAGAAAAAGTAATTATCAGAGAAGTAGGGGACCATGGCCACATCCCCTTTTCCTACGCCTGTTGGGTTTATCACTTGCAGAAGCCAATCGACTTAGTAACACACCCATAGCGCTATACATCTACAGGCTTTACGTAGGTTCAGAAAACGTAAATAATTGGACTTCTTAGCATGAAATTCTGTGACAAAAAAAAAATCAAATAAGCCGTCACTAGCAGGTACCGAACCTGTCATTTTCACCTATGAAATCTTCCTTCTCTGACGACCATGCGGACGTTTATTTCCGATGTGAACCGAGCTCTGCCGCACCGGCCGGTCACCGACCCTATGTTTCCTCGTCTGGGGCCACCGGCGGCACACGGCACAGGGGCGCTTCTAAGGCTTCTCTGCCGCTCCCCTGCCATCTGAACATTTCAACCGAGCCTGCGGGCCACGTCAGAGCGTGATCCAAAGAAGCCTGACAGTCGGGCTGGCCGCGGGACACTGGCCTGGCGCGGGGGGCATTGGTGACAGCGGGAGCAACGATGGTGTCAAACCGTCGGCACGTGTAACACAAGCGTGAGAATCTGACTTTACTTGATCTGATGACGGGCCACTAGATGGTAAATGAGTAGCTGTTTGCCTAATTGAGTCAAAGCAATTCGGCGATTTATAAGAACGTTGCACGAGTTGCACACACGGAAAAAATAAACTTTGTGCGTCGACTATTTCACAAATATCAAATCAGTAACTTACGGATAAGGTTACATCAACTAGCTTTGAAAATGGTTGAGAATGATTATTTTGCTATAAAAGACGTAGTGCTAACAATTACGTTTTTGTCATTTGGCAGGTGAGCAGTTTTAATCTATACGCTGCTAAAAATGTCAAAGAACGCTGAATCTGCCTTGACACTTGACAGACGTATTTTGACCTTCTATAGAACGGTACTGTTCTAGTGACCGGTTTTCACAAGGCTTTACACGACTCTAACGGTATCAGAAGGAAACATCTACGCATCGGCACAGGGCAGCACTTTATCGGATGACTTATTGTTCATCGATAGCAGATATAAGTAATGATCGGACGGTATCGGATCGTAGCCATGCGAACAACGGGAAAATTGTGAGTAATGGATGACATGTGGGTAATAAATGTGCTGAACAGTACCCACAGTTACTTTTTTGCTGGCTGCATTTGCAACGGTTATTGTAGACGTAAAGACAACATACATTTCCATAGGTTCATGTTAAATATTTGTGATGCGCTTTATGCATTTGGTCCTCACATCTCTAATAAAGTCGACATACTTGTAGTCACCGGCTTGTCACTGCTGATTTGTCGAATAGTCAGCTTTAACAGCTTTGGCAGTCGAGATGAGGAGACATTGTTCATGGGACAAACGCAACTATCCGGAAGGAAATGCATTTTTGATGATCATTTCTTGCTTCACCTTGAGAGACATTAACGTCAATATTGCGTTGTCTCAGAACCTACCAATTTACCTTAAGATATCCTTTGAATTGTTGCTATCTTCATCATTTGTCATTCTTGAAACATGGGTCATCCTATATTTCATGACATTCTTCTGATGAGATTTTGTTCTTCTGAATCTTCAGACTTAACGTGATATACATGGGTATTGGGTATCGTATTATTGTGCATAAGCCAACGGCACTTTGCACCCAACGCATTACCTTCCACCTTCTCTGAACCTACGTCTTTACTCGTATGCCATTTTGGGTTTCAAAGCAAATTCATGATGATAAAGATGCTTCGCTCCCGATCCTTATCTTCTACACGTTATACATTCATTATCTTGGCTCTGTAGCCGCAACATCCATTCTTTTACTGCCAGGGTTAACATGGAACACTGAGCAGTTCTGAGCGAGAAAACACATTCCAAAGAACGACCAGAGCATCTCATGCAACTTACATCTTTCCATGGAAGGCTTAGTGCAACAATAAGTGTATCTTATTTGTATATAGTACATGCACGCGAAAATGTGAATTTGAAGGAAATAAAGGAAGAAAATAAATTGCCTTAAATTTGGGTAACATCCTTGCACCAACACCATTGCTCTGAGTCTCTTCTAGTGATCTTACCTACTTGTTAATACCTTCAGTATTCAACTGTAATATTAATTATCCTAAGAATTACCAAGAGGACATGATGTGTCAAGTCAATTGTCAACATATTACAATCCTCCGATAATTGATATATTAACTGAATAATGGAACGATAACTCTGGTACGATCACTAGCTGATCTATGTGTGGGGGTTGGAAGGGGCAGAAGCCCCAAAGCACCTAAATCGGCGAAAAATTGACACATTTGTTGACGTAGGTAAAAATCTAAAAACTTTTTCCAAGGAAAATTTATTTTATATCGTTTAGCAACGTATCAGCGAGCGAAATCTAATAAGTTTCTTACTTTTTATTTTGACCTCTGGATATGCCAGAAGGTAAGGTAAGTTGAAAAGACTTCAACAAAGATTATCAGTCCAAGTAATGCCAGGAAAATCTTCGGGAGTAATATTGTTTCTTGGAGCAATTGCTTCTGACCAAGATCATGTTTAATGTTTCATTGAATGGAACGAAAATAGAGATCAGACAGGAAGGGTAGTGTCCCATTATGTGCCCATTTGTCAGAGGGTTACATTCGCTCTTCAGATACTGACAGTCAATTATTTGTTGACACCGAAAATCTGCAGTTTCATCAGCCCTCTTGCGTTCCTTCTCAATGATTCGAATTTCTGGAACCCAGAGTTTGACAAGACGTGATTTGCCTGCCCCATAAAACGTCACAGCGATTCATTGTTGTTCAATGTTCATGCTGTAATGGGACACCTGAGGGTTGCTAGTGTTACAGGGCGCTAAGAAATGTACGCATATGGTGGCTCATGCTATGCGTCTGTGTCCCACACTAGCATCAAATGTTATGCAACTCACAGCGGGATATGAATGCGATCCCATCATTACCACCAGTCCAACGTCACTCTGACGTTACAGCGTCCCTCTGACCATGGCATAACTCGCTAACGAGGCTGCCCGACGACCTGACACTATAGCAGTCGGCCTGCACTCCGATCAGCCGCCCGCCGGTGACCTCTGTCAATCGGCTGTCAGTCTGCTCTTCAAACAATGAAGACAGGCGGCCGACGGAGCCCGCCAACCACAACATGTCTGCATTCCGTGTGGCCCCTGGACCGTCCGACCGGGCGGCAGACAGACAGACAGACAGACAGACAGACAGACAGACCAGACCAGGACAGACAGAAAGACAGACAGGCAGACAGACGGACAGACAGACAGACAGACAGACAGACAGACAGACCAGGCTGACAGACCAGACCAGGACAGACAGACAGACCGCCCGCCTGCCCGCCCGCCTGCAGCCACGGAGGCCGTGCGTTGTGACGCAGTTAGCCGCGGGGCGGGATTTGGCAGCAATTAGTGAGACGAGGTGGTACGCGGCGGCCGGCTGAACCCAGCTAAGCCGCTTACCGCTGTCCATAACGCTAATCAATGGTAAGCCGCAACGACGCAAGGAGGCGTTTAGCGTGGACTGGGCAACGGGTCGGTGTGCGGGGTATTATGGTAAGTGTTGGGAATTGTGGTGGGTATTGCGGTGGTCTGATGGTGAGTGTGGGATCCCGAGTGGGTATTGTGGCGAGTGTCGTGTCCAGAGTGGTTATCGTAGTGAGTGTTGAGAGTTGTGGGGTTCTAATGGTGATGATGGATATCAATTGGGTATTTGGTCGAGTGTTGGTCCGAGTGAGTATTTTGGTAAGTGTTGGATCCCGAGTGGGTATTGTGGTGAGTGTTGGATCCCGAGTGGGTATTGTGGTATTGGGTCCTGAGTGGGTATTGCGGTGAGTGTTGGATCCCGAGTGGGTATTGTGGTGAGTTGGGTTCCGAGTGGGTGTGAGTGCGTACAGTAGTAAATATGTACGCACTCACACCCGTACAGTAGTAAGTATGGTGGGTCTGGTAGTCGGTGATGGGTCCAGTATGGGTGCCATGGTAGGTGCTGGTTCAGGATCAGTTAAGAGTCTCTTGTGGCACCGAGTTTTCTTCTCCATGTCTGTCATGGACGGTGGTGGTCATATTCTATTTGCGTATTGACTATTTGTGCTGTAATTGTTTTTGTGTGATTCATACTAAGCCATATATTTATGGAGTCGTGGGTAGAAAAAAGTAGTTAGAGGCAGAGCCCCAAAAAGGAGAACCCAGAAGAGACACCTGAACATTGTTCTGTATAGGTTCCTGTGAAACGATTTTGTTTCATAGGTAGTGACCAGCAAAATTGATTTAGAAATGCGACTTTGTTCATTTACGACGTTTTCATACTTTTCAGATGTTTCACGATAGATAAATAATCGAAACGTCAAACGTTAGTGATCTCATGCGATAATGTTGCTACGTACCCTCTTGAATTGCACTATTGCCAAATGACTACATTGTCGATGACAATAATAACTCTTTGAATGGAGCAATACTGATAATAATCATTTGAAAATGCAATGTTAAAAAGCAGACTCTAGTAAAAGAAAACAAGTTCTTAATTCGATTTATGACTAGGGTCAGCCAAGACATAAGGAATGCTAAATTGTATCGGTAAACATTTATGAACGAAACCAATCAAACATTCCAAAGTAGGAGCAAGAAGGTCACCAGCTTTGGCAATTATTGCTTCTAAGTTTTATGTCTACAGCTGTTTGGAATTCATGAGTGTTGGGCAATGAAAGTTTCTATTCTATGACGTCATTGTGACCGTATAGTTACGTAATGCCTTGGATGATTTTGGTGATTTTCCCACGCGACTTACATCCCATAACCTACAAAACGTGACTTCGCTGGCCCCTATTTTGGAGTGTTGTCATAAATGATTGCGACATAATTCTTGCTGGGCTCGTATATGTACGAACACTTCCATACAGTGAATAGATAATATTGTGATTTTTGTTCCGACTTCAGAAATGACAAAGTTGGCGTCATTAGGTGCTGTTCTTACTTAGATGCTAAAATGTACCTATATAATATGTATGTATATTCCCTTTTGATCATCGTGAATGCATCAGATGTAGCTTATTGTTGTTTACAACGTAATATGGGCAAACATATTATCTCATCAGCCGTGGGGGACAACTCTATCCATTCCTCTACGTGAAGCGTTTACATCCTTTTCGAAAGACATCCAGTCTGTCTGCCCATTACCCAATCTGTATTTTCATGAAACGTGAACTTTCTTGAATGCGTGTCCATTTGCTCGTATGATTCACCTTTTCTGCATTGTAGCTTTCTTGAGCGCAGACTAATTTTTAACTAGCAATTTAATAGATGAAGAGGAAGCTGCGAGATGAGCCCGACGCTTCACCAAATATGCAGTTTTATGTAAGTTTTGCGTGGCATATATCACTGCAGCATAAACGGTAATTAAAAAGCATTGTTGATTGCTTGTTTTGAGCTCGGCCTGACACTTGCGGACGCATCATGTAGGTATTGTAAATACCAGTGGAATTGTCGATGTCATTTCATTTTCAGTGACGAAACTTTTGCACTTTAGGTCGGTAAGGCGCTTCGTTTGATGTGACTGGAACTGTTAAACGAACATCGTTTTACACGGCGCAAACATTTTTTCCAATCAAAACAAAGCGACCGTTCATTTCAAAACGTTATACTGTTTGCAAATCGTTCCGAAGTAAGCAGAAACAGAGCCTCGGTTTGAACATTGCCGTGCGGCCGCCACATACCGCCGTTATGTTAACAGACCCCCCCCCCCCCTGGAGCGGCACGAGCCAGAGCCGTGGTCGCTCCCTCAGCCCCGGTCGAGTGTGTTTTTTTTGGTAATGTTGGGCACCGGCGGCGACGGACGGGCCACGGGTCGAGCGGCCGGCTGTTTCTGGCCGTTGTCGCTAGATGGCAGTAGCAGGCGAAGGTCCGTCCGCGGGAGGGTATCGGGCGCTGCCGCACTGCGGCCCTATCTGCTGGTAGCGACGATCGTTGGGATCGCTTAAGTAACTTTAAGCTTGGTAAACGAAACTTTTAGCTTGTTGGTGCTCGTAGATGATAGTTGGCAAACAATAAAAGTACCGCTCATGCTACCGGAATTTCGAAGATAGCTGTGACCAATGACCATGATCCCTTTCAACCGTGTTTGTTTGGGCCGTGCGCAGGGGATGGCGATTAAACCCGTGTTGATAATGCAGTTCAGACAGTACTGAATCCGTTGAAGTGCATGCCTAAGCTGCTACGTCACTAGGCACGATCCGGCAGCTTATCGGGTGCCATTCATGCCTGTGTGTTGTAGCCGTTAGCTGAGCATCGGGTGACAATGGCTCGCTCCTGGTAAACCGATGACCAGTGCTCGGTCGGCGACACCTGACTACACGAGAGAGAAATGTACCGGCCTGCCATGGAGCTGTGATGAGCGGTAATGGTGCGACTTATTCAGCGGGGACGCGATGGCACTCAATCAGTGCCAGCGCGTTGTGGAGCGCAGAGGCCGGAGCTGGTGGCGGATGGGGTGGTCAAGCGGCGGTACGTGTTGCTGCCATGCCACCCGGCGCCGACCCCTGCGTGTTGCTGGCTGGGCTGGGGTCGGTGTGTTCAGTGATGTGTTTAGTGATGTGTTCAGTGATGTTCAGTGATGTGTCCGCACATGGGCAATGCTTGGCTGGAAGGAGCCCAATGCAACAATAGATGCCTGATGATTGAGTGGGGATTTACATATGACGTCACGATGACTCGTATGAATCATGACGCATATAAATCACGACAGATAGTTTCCACGGAACTATATGTCTGTGCTTATTGCCATCATATTTGCGAGAGTTTCGTCGACCTTGCTGAGTTCGAGTTCGTTCCGTTGTTACATTCCCTGTGCAAAATGCGTGTCGTACTCTGGTACAAAAGGGACGGAAAACTTGTCAAAAAAATGTCCGGACATCTAATGAGATGTCACTGTCTTTGCCAACACGACCAGCAATCACGCGCCATTTGTTAACAGGGCCCGGCATTCAGTGGTACAAATAGTTACAACCAAAAAGTGGCATCTGCAGTGGACACTTCACATGTGCCATGTAATCCGCGCTGTACAGGCCCTCGCTCCACAATGCGCCATGATAAGCTGCCGGTGACTGCTGCCATTTTGGGAGGCGGCAACAACCAGCCTATAAGCATATGTTTGTTGCCATTAAACTGCCTACCTGTGGAACTAGTCACAGGATGTTTACCATTGCAAGGAAGCACTTGATACCCTTGATCGCTTGTCAAACTAGGTTAAAATGTACGGAATAAATGGATCACATCCTGGCGATTTTAGGGTTTGTATTTCCTCAGTGCTTGACCCATTGTACATACACGTATACAGCTGTTTTCAGTAACAAAAGGACACCATGTTTTTGATTCGCCAAATGAGGCGAAACTCTTTATTTTAAAAAGTTGAAGTCCGGATCCATCCGCACGTTGCCTGTTCCAAACAGTCACCCACCAGCATCGTGCCGTTAATTCACTCTCGTTCTCCCGGTAAAACCAACGATAGCAAACATCGCTCACAGCCACGGACTGTATGTTCTGTTCCGCTTTGCACATCGTCGGCCACCTCCCCTATATGGCTCGTTAAGGGGCCAAACAGTAATTTAGCCGTAATGGTCGGCCATATAATGTGCATGCTCCGGAAGCTATATACTGGAAGTTCGTCTGCAAAAATCCCCGGACGGCCACAAAGTATCGGCTTTGCCGTTGATCTCCGCTAGATTACTCAATAAAGCACGCTCTGCGCGATGTTTGGCGTGACGAAAGCACCGCAAACTCGCAGGTTACAAAACTGACACTGGACTTTGATTGTGAACAAAACTGATAGGAATCTGTCACCACGCCGCGAGCGGACATGCAGTTCCTTTTCGCCTTTGCCTCGCTGTCACCAACACGGACGCTGACTCGGATGTCTGTCGCCAAAGACGAAAACATCCGGAATAAAACTGACACATGAACGAGCCCGCCGCGACTCGGCGAAGCAAAGTGTCGACTGGCGCCTCATGAAACGACGAAGAACCCGTTGCGCCCTGCACGCGGCTCGAGCGCGCCAGTTTCGAGACGGGCGCCGCTTTTGGCGACAGCGAGTAGTGTGACGTTTTATTTGCGCGCCATATTAGGTGATGCATGCTTAGATGCGGCGGCCGATTCAACACCTGAATCGCAGGAAGTGAGTGCTATGAGCTGGATTAGCCCACCACACAATACAGATCTGGATCTCGTCTGCAAACTGATAGGCAAGTTTGGCCTAGTGCATACGAACCTCGACATCGCCGGGATCGGTGCTCTGTAAATACAGTAGCGAAATGACACAGTGCTGAAAAGGCACCGCAGTTTGGTAATGTAAGGAAATGAAGACAGGTTGTGGTTGTGCCAGCAGAAGCCCAAGAGCTAGCAACAATGGCTGCAGAGGAAAATGAGGAAGACGAATGCTGCAATAAAGTTAAACAAACGTTCTGATGCAGATTTATATGGCTTGCATATCTGGGGGCATATCAATGCCCACAAATATTCATTGTTTGCTGTTTTCATGATCTTCAAAGCCTCAAAAGCTTCCATTTTGCAGCTGCAACACAAAATATTGCAGCCTGTATTTCCCCTAATTTCCGATGGAAGACATTTTCAGTAATTAAAAACGCAATCCTTAAATACAGGTTTTCTTGTAAAAAAAAAACAGCTAAGAAACATCACACATCTTTATCTTGTTCTTTTTAGGAGAAAAGGTATGCAAGGATTGCGGTCTTAATTACTAAAAATGCCTACCTTCGGGAATTTAGGAAACTAACAGGTTGCAACCTGATAGTTTCAATTTAATGTTGCAGTTGCATAAAAGAAGCTTTTGAAGCTTTGACGATTATGAAAACAGTAATTGATGAAAATTTGTGTGCATTGATAACCTCCCAAATATGCAAGTCGTATACAAATGCATCAGAACGCTTGTTTAACTTTAGAGCAGCATTGGCCTTCCTCATTTTCCTCTGCAATCACAGTCAGGGAACATCCCATATCGTTATACTCTAGCTAAGATTCTAGAACGATTGGAATACGAACCTCACGCTAGTCATGTATATTCCTCAATCCATTTGCAAATTTTGTGAGCGAACCGGTCGGAGCCAACAGAAGAGGAGTGCCTACCTCCGCCGACCACGCGCGCCGCAGCGTCGGAACAGGACCGCGCCTCGAGCACAACTATGTCGCCGGCTATCGTACACCTCATCAGATGCTCCGCTGTGTTCTGATCTGGAGATAGCGGCGAGACAGCGCGAACCGAGGAATTTCCAGAGCCAGCGAGCAAGCAATAACAAGCATACAAGACTATCCACAGCATGATGTCAATGAAAGTTGTTCCGCAGTAGGCAGGAATGGAGAAAAGACGTGTAAGTGAAGTTGAACGGAATAGTTATGTTGCGACTGATGATGGCAAATACATATTGACAAATATACATATTGAAGCACTTCTGAAGGTTAGATACCTATATAATGAAACGTAGTGAAAAGTACCTCTTCCACTACAATATTCGCTTTCTTCCAACGCCTATCGGACATCATGGATTGGACTTGAATCGAAACTGTGGGCGTGTTTCTGTACCTTGCCAGTCACCTGACTGAAGCCTGACCTGCCCTGGTAGAATGGGCTTGAACACTGGAGGGTTAAATATCACTTCATCAAATAATACATGCGTAGAAATCCCATAGACTATCTACTTCGAATAGCTAATAGCTTACAGGAATGATGGAATACAGGAATGCTTTAGAACACTGTATCATTTCACACATTTCAATCCGGTCGATATTTATTGCTGCATTGATATTATGATAGAAAACCTTCCCATATGAAATTGATTTAGTTACCCCAACAGTGCCTCTTGATTTTACGGTATTGAGCCTAATCTATTGCATCATACACCTGATTTTAATGATTAAGGATGACAGGCAGATATATGCCCCAGGTATGCAATGCAGGGCATTGTTTAAAAAAATGTCACTCCGCTGAAATAATTGATTTTTTCCCAGCTCCGCCTCATCACATCATTCAAACTCACATTCATTCCAGTGGAATTAGGTCATTCCGTTATTATCCTTCAGACGAGCGATTTTACGCGAAATGTAGTCTGAATTAATTGAAGAAGGAATCGATCGAACGTGCATAGTATGATGAGTGATGACCTCCACGCAACGTAGAAGTTCGACCCATGTGCTGAAATAATCAAACAAAGAAGCAAAAGAACCAAAAGCGTAGAGTTGGTACGTTTTATGATACTCGCATCCTTTTTGTACATACAAGCTTGTTTTTATTTTCTCTAACAATAATAATTCGATTCATATGATTATGGTTTCATTCCTAACTAGGATTTGGGGATTTTGTGTTTCTTCTTAACTTTTGAATCTCGTTTTACCTGTAAATTCTGTGGTTTACAAGATGTTTAAGAAAATAAGTAAAAACCATTATTTCCATTTAATGGTATGCATAATAATTACATAAACATTACTAATGTTGTTCACAAGCTCCAGGCAAACCCAGAAACGGTACAAGATTTTGGACCTGCAATGGCTATTGACCCGCGCACCGCTGGATATTTTACCCCCCCCCCCCTCCGAGGTTTTCTTAATAACTTTAAACTATCGGAGTCATCGACATTACCTTTTGTGTAGCATCAATTTTGCGTCTTCTGACGTTTCTCTGATATAAGTAAGAGATTTGAGAAATAATAACGTTTTAGTGACGTCATGTCACGCCATTTCAGGCCTAAAAATGACGAATCTTTGAACATTTTAAACAAATCGAGTGGTTTATAATAATTTCGTTGAGAAATTGCCGTCTTGCGTGTCTCGCAGCAGCCATTGGTTTGGGATATAACGGCGGGGGGGGGGGAAATTACATCGGGGTCTCCCAGCGGGGCGCGTTCGGCTGGAGAACCCAACAGGGCACGAGCTAAAGATAGATCATGAATTCATAAAGTGCTACATGTGCATTCATTTCTATTTCATTGGGCACCGTACGGTTTGGTTTATCACGAACTCCAAAGTATATGACGTATAGGCCTCAAAAGACAGCAAGATTTAGAGAAGTGATTTACTTATTTATCTACTGTAATCTTCCAAGAAGTTTGTGGTTGAACGCTGTGTTGAGCGGATATTTACATTATTTACGAGCGAGTTTTCGGAATGGTACCACCTGTAAGTTAATGCACTCGTAGATTTTTCGCTGATATCTTAATGATTTATTGTCCTGTTATATAAAAAAAATCATATAGACATAATAATTAAAACAGGTTCTCAGAATCTCGAGATGCCCTATGACATTCATCCATTTTTTGTGCACATCAATTAAGCATTGCATGAAGTCTTTGTTGCAGGGCTAAATTAGGTGACGTCCAGATAAAACCGCTATCAGATCAATGCGTAATTAAATCTAAATATAATCATGGATACAAAAGTTTTAATTTAGGTTAGCAATAAATATAATTTGTATTGATGTAAACCCTGGCTCCATGTGTTCTTTTCTTTCTTTTTTGTCACTGGTCGCTATCCGTCAATATAGTTACATACAAAAGTATTTATAAAACATGTTACCCTCCAAACAGACATTGTTTACAAAAGTGTAACAATACGCCTATTACCCATCACGGAGAGCGGACTCGTTCCTTTCTTTTCCTATAGTCCAATGCGCTCTCTTGTCACCGCAGTCAGCCATGCCTGGTAATGACGTCACAGTCCAGGAAAGGAGTGAACACCGCTCTTTCACACGCAAATCCGACGCGTCGATCGCTGTCGAAAGTCTGTGAGAACATCTGTCAGGCTCCGCCCTCCCACATACGGGTCACCGCGCAGGGCCCTGTGGGGATGAAACAGAGCCGACTCTGGTGTCTGTGGCTGCCCACCAGCCTCCGCGAGTTCTAGTTCTGTACCAGGGACACCAATCCCTGTCCAAGTTGAGCAGGAGCTCTCACCTTAAAATGTAAACTTTGAGTTAAAAAACAAGTTTCTCTTCTTAATCTCATCACCACATTCTGATGCATTTTATCTGTTGCGCGAGTCTGAGAAGTGTGAGAACTTGCAGTTGAGTGCCAATCACATGGTTGTTAGTCATGCGTGAAACCTCTGAAGTTTTTATTTTAATAAAAGCACTTCAAGGGACGAAACCAAATTGAAATATTACATTGGCAACTAACTGCATTTTACCTAGCTCGCCATCGAGGCAACCGAGTTCGGAGCCCCGACGATGGCTTTATTTGGGATATCTATTCATTACTTTTTGCTTTGTGACCTGGGAAGGAAGGTAGGAAGAACATCAGATCAGTTGACGATACAACTGTGGTATTGCAAGTTAGGAGCTGTAAAACTCCGGAGAATGAAAAAAATCGTGCTCCATCACCGCGTGCATTGACAGATCGAGGCATCAACATGCAAATGTAAAGGAGCTGTAGCTAAGCTATACCTACGATAAACGATGAAAATATCCGAGCATTGGCTGTTCCTTTAGTGGGAAATGAATAAGAGAAGACTTTTACGTCGGCAGATTTTTAGGGACAAATATTGTTTAGTTGATTTAAGCAGGGATCGATATTTTTGTTATAGTCCGTTTTTTTCTGGGATGAAAAAAAAACGTTTAGAAAATTCATTCCATATTGCTTATATGTCATGGATCCATAGCCATAACATGATAGAGGTGCCCGAGGATGCCATCTGGCCTCAACTGTCAGCCCCTGAACCACCAGCAATTTGTACGTTCAGGCTCAGCGTCGACTGATTGGGTCTCAACGCACAGCTTTATTTAAATAAACAACCTATATACATACCACACGCCATAGCCAAAAGCCAGCCGGGCTGTTCGATAGAACGACACCGACGGCGGACCCTTACAGGTCTGCGTGTTTTTTTTAGACCAAATACTGTCGTTGCTCTGTTCACGTTTTTATCGTTCATGGTAAGACACTTCTCACAACAATGCTAGGAATGTAGGTTTCTTAGTGGCTTGGGTAGGCTTCCAAATATGTAACTTTGTTGTGCTTGTGATATGCTGCCAAATGCTTTTCTGGTGTCCCAATAATGTTTCCAGAATTCTTGGTAAATTTTCAACGATCAATTACGTCTCCTAGTAATGCATAATGTTCCAAAACCGACATCCGGAATGTCTTCTGGAGACCTACACTGTAACAATAGCATAAATACGCTGCAGCATACCGCATGTCCGTTTAATTGCTTAGTGACGACTTTAAATACTTGAAAACACATTGCGGGGAACGAAAGACATGCCATCACTTCGCTTGACCCACTCAGCAGAACAAATAACAAATGTGTTTTGGCGACAATTTTTCAGCAGCAGTGGATGGTCCAAGGCCGAGGTACCGACATCTTACATGCCAGAAACCACCCACATTCCGTCTTCTGCAACGTCACTGGAATAGGCCATCGGGCTATTGAACCAAGTTTATATATGCATCAGCTCGTATGTAAATGCAGTCCTGTACCAGTGACGTCATGCTTCTGCACAGAGTTTCGACCAATGTAAGGGAGCTTTACTGTTTGCCGAGGTGCCAGTTGCACTTCAACATATCCAACCGCCAACGGAGCAGTTGATTCAAGCAGCCGCCATTCCCATGCCCATTCACGGATTCATCGGGATACACCGCCTTCCATATCGCCGCCACCGCGTCAAAGCTACGTCACAAATCACATCAGTGTGTGGTCAAGCCGACAGACGCCTCACATCTCCATTGGCTACCGATTCGGTCCACGCCGGCTATAGCGCCGCGCGGCAAGTTTACGAGCGGCGTGCATCTCAGCCGCGTCTCGGCTACCCCTGGCTGTCCCTGTCTGTCCATCGCCTGCCGCGCTGCTGGCGTCCGTTTTGATGTGGTACTCCGCCCGCCATGCGCCCAACGTCCGCCAAATTTAGTACCCCGTGCGGGACCCGACCTGTCGCGACGCAGGCCGGCCCGACCCAGCGCTGCGCGGTGTGGCCGCCGC
>JARFNZ010133303.1:16807-28955 GCA_031763405.1 Balanus nubilus
CCGCCGCCGCCGCTGCCGCCGCTGCTGCTGCCGCGGCTTTGTACCAGCTGATGTATTTCGTCGTGTGACGCGACGCGACCCGAATTCATGCCGGCCGGGCGACGAGGAACGAGCCAGCGTGCCGTGAGGAGCCAGTGCAGTGGCCGCTTGTGGAGGTGTGCAAGACAGCGGTTGGGCTGAGAAGTGGACAGCCCCCTGTGGATCGGAGCCCGTCCCAGGCGGTGTTTCATCCGCTGGGCTCACGTTCTGTGAGTGAAGCAATGCTGGACATGAACAATGCTGGTCTGAACGCCCCGACGTCACAAATGACATCATAAAGGACATGGGCGAACGTTTGACATCACCACCAGGGCCACGACAGGATGACCTTATTGACGATATAAAGGTCGGCGGGACCTTTAACCGTCACGCCCTTTGGCTTACTCGACACACTAAACCTCGCCATCTCTGACGTCATCAGTGTCAAAATGAGTGACATCCGCCAACAACCACACCTGCAATCCTGAACAGAACGATATAACCCCTACCTACGTCATAGCGGGTAATGCCCACGCCTGACCTCAGATCGGGAGAGATGTCGCTCGTCCCAGCTGACCTGACCCCACCAGGTGAGACCTGACCTCAGCAGGTGGCAACGTCCACGTCACCGAGCGGTACGGGGCCAGGCACGGGCTGTCCGGAGGCTACCATTGTCCCAGTACACCACGCGACAATGAGCCCGCTCCGAGGCACACAGGCTATATGCATGTATATTAGTGCCCATCGGCAGTACAAGAGTGATGGTCGATCGCAGCCCGGTGACGTTTCGTAGCGGGGAGCCTCACGCCCGGCCCGATAGCAATACCGGCGCGGGCGCAGCGGCCTTCTTCGGCCGCGGGGAAGCACGCTATGTATTGGGCGGCCACGTCTTTAATTTCGGATCCGCCTAATAAATGCTGAATGTTATTGCGGCAAACGAGCGGTGAGATAGAAGTGAGCTGTCCCTGTGCACTGTGCACTGTCGTGCGCAATCTGGTTATTGAATTTGTCGCAAGTATCAGCCATAGATTTCATGCAGCAAATGCATGCTTTGGTACACGGTCATAGAATAGAGCGAGCTGAATTGCATTGCTGCTGTTATTACAGGGAATATATCGTCATGGAGGTTGACAGTTAATAACTTATTGATGGCCTATTTGCAGCTGCGCACTGGCGCCATCACACATCGGTCCCAGACTGGGACAGGAGTTCGCTCGATGCCTTATGAAATATGTTTTTTCTTATCCGGGAAGACCAAACTCAATACAATGTATTTTAACCAGAACCCAATGCTAAAATCCATAAGTTTTCTAAAGACTAGCTGGTTGTAAGCCAGTACGTACCTGTTTAGTTATGAAATCAAACTGAGGTCATTCGATAAAACAGCATATCAAAAATAGTTTTGTATTTCTGCTAAAGGAAGTATTTAAGCAACTGAGGTTATTAAATAGAAAGGTTGAATCGAGTTCCGAAAATTAGCTTTAATCCCAAAAGATCCGAAATTATGTTTAAGTTTTCCAACAAAATAAACCGATGTAGTTCCACTTACATTAGTACAAATGATTGGATTTGACTACTGCTCGGCGCATTCACATACTTCAGCTTGCTTATTTTTTGTCTGTGTCAACTTTGAGTGTCACACATGTCATGCAGCAATAATTCATATATTATAATGCATGCCGTGCACATCTTGCTATGAGGAGATAAGAATGTTTTTAAAACAAGCGTAGGCAATTTCCAAAATGATTGAGACATCGAAAATGCCGGAAATGAATAGAGCCACATGTAAACAGGCATAAGGCTAACCAGCGCACTGCCTGGGTTTCGCGCCGAACACCGTCTGCAGGGGGGTGATTTCTGGCCCCCTTAACGTCTCGAAAACCACGCAACAATTGATAAGCGGTAAACGGCATTAGATATTTCGAGCTAAAGACTATATATTTTTGGGTCAGGGCAGTATTGAGGTCGCCAGAGGTCATCGAAAGTCAAATTTCAAACCATGAAAAATTACATAATTATTGTGACACTACATAGAACATCGTGTTTCTCTCGTCGGGGCAAATCTAAACATAATATTTTTGACCTGGTAAGGTCATTTAAAAAAAGATTCGACCTAAGGTTAATGCCATGTGGTGACCCAAGTAGGTCAAGTTGGGTCATGTGCAAATGAGTCGGTACGTATTGACGAGACATACACTCTGGTTCCGTTTTCACGTCTCTAACTTCATTATATCAAAAGTTATTGGCATAAAAAGGGTTTGTGACCTCAGATGCCTTCTGATGACCTTGTATGCGTGTCAACATGGCACGGAGACATATGCCATTGTGTCAAAGCCAAATGTGTCAGTATGCCAACATGTCATGGTCGCACATGTCAACGTCTCCAAATTACCCAAACTCAGTAGCCACCTACCGACAATTAACAATCCCCACCACCCCCCAGCAACCGCGTGTGACCCGCCCTCTGACTCGTCCCGTTGTGTCTGCGTGTGCGCGCGTCTGTTTTTGGCGCGCCACCGCCGCCGCCGCCGCGCCACTCTGACAGCAGACGAACGCGGCGGACAGGATGACGGCCCGTCAGCGGCGCGCCGCATAGCTCGGCGGCAAAAACGGCGCGGTGCGCAGCCTCCCAAACACGGTGCGTTGTGGCGAGCCCGGCGCGGCCGGGACGGCAGCCGGAGACAGGAGGAAAGGGTAAACACTGCGGTGTCGTGATGAGCAGAGGAAGCCGGGGTTCGTTGGGGTCTGACTGTCATATGCCTATAAAGTGGCGTTGAAAGGAGTTGGACTTGGAGCTGCGTGGTTCTTATTTGAACATGATGTCACAAGAGGAGAACGAAAATAGCTCAGGATGTTGGAACTAAGTTGCAAAATACAATTGGCTGGAATAAAAAGATGACGAAAATGCATAATTCTTTTGCTGCATCCGCTTGAAACATTTGGGCTAACTTGCAGATGAGGCAATGGCTTACATTGGAAGAGATCCTGACCAGACGTGCTAATGGAAACGTTTATAATAATGCAATAGGAGTTATATAGGTAATACATCTCATGATTCGCACTACAATCAAACGAATACATCTCTACGTGGCGATGCCAGTCTCCCAGCGCCCCTGTCTGGATGTCATGACAGAGGTGTCCTTCAGGGCCCGTCTCTTGCCTCACCAAACATTGCATGAGGCCATCATGATGGTCGAAACCCTAACGAGCTGACACTCGGTGTGGTGAGGGGCCTGTGGTGGTTTTGTTTTGCTAGTAAAGTCCAGTTGTCACTCACTGCAGCCCCATTATCAGAAGCAGCTCCTTCCAGGTATCTCGGTCTGCTGCAGGCGAGACAAACTGGTGATTACCAGGGAACTGGCCAGTGCTGGGCTGAGGCCTGCTGGACTCATATGTAACGCTTCATTATGGGGGTATTGGAAATCTCTTCGTACTTTTTGAATTTCTGGCAGTTACATGTTTGCTTCCGTGTTACAAGAACGTGGACATAAATTGGAATTATCCATACTTTGACCTTCGCCAGTGTAGGGCAAAACTGCTGCATCTCCGTGAGGGAGTGGGGAGTGGGGGGGGGGGGGATGCAACCCCCTGCCGATTCGCTCCTAATTGAGTTAGAGTTTCGAATTAAAACCCGTCATAGATCATGTCCTCATTTGAACCTGCATTTCTGTAAAATGAATGTGAACTTCGAAATCAGCGCATAAAAACACCCGAGCAAACTCTGAAAATCAAAAAGGTCACCCGAGGTAATCAGACGTCAATGACCTCGGTTGACCCTTTGGGGTCGTGACCTCATTGGAAACCATGGAAGTCACACGGTAACACCTGTTTGTATACTTCTGAATACGAAGAAAATAGGAACCGCATGAGTTATAAGCATCGATACGCCACGTAACGCCATTTGTGCTTGAAATGACCACGAGGAAAAGGTCGCGGGTCACGTGTCATCGGGGTTACGGTTTCAATTTTTTTAGGGTAGGTATAGAATTTACCATTAGAAGGTAGCTCAATTAGGGTCGAATCGGCCGGGGAATGACACAATCCACCTGCACGGAGACATGCACTTGCCGTGCACCGACGAGGGTAAAGTAGTCGTAATTAACTTACAACTAAATATACGCTACTTATATTGTTGAGTGATGTGATGCATAAACTGGCAAGAGTGACTTGTCTGATGTAAAAGTCCAGTTTGTTGTTGTTTGTTGACTATGCAACCATGCGGAAACAGTTCTGTTGCAACTCCTGGACAGTCTTCCTGTTCTCGGAAGAGAAGTTAATGCCAACATTTGCAGCAATCGCCCGAAGACTTACAATACCATGCTACTTCCCAGACTCTAATACCCGGAATACGAATGGACATTATCTTACAGACTCACGAATGCCCAGTTGGTCTAGCTTCGAGCCATTTTCTCGGCAATAGAAACACTGGTGGAGGTCTGAAAGAAAGGACCTTCCTTGGCGGCATTGTGTCTAGCACTGCCAACACCATATTTTTCTTACAAAGACATCCAATAAATGAACAATTGACAATGAACGCCTGGCAATGCCTGCAATAAGAAGGTCACGGAATGACTGGAGCACGTCTGACTGGAAAATATAAATATGTAAAATAGGAGACACATAAAAGACCTCTCAAATTATCAGATGGAACATGAAACAGAAGGTATTGTACTAAGGAATCACAATGTTTTTTTGTGAACTTGATAATGGATAGACATTTTTTTTTTAGGATGGCGAGCAATATCAGAATGTACTTACCTATCTTAAATATTGGTGAGAATGTGTCAACTTGTCGCTGACACCTTAGCCAATAATGCCAGCGAGAAATGCATACAAAATATTATTCCAATTTGCGACCGGTAAGCAACGGACCCTTTTCACAAAGAAGGAATACAAAAACTAGGGTCCGTTTTGAGCAGGGCGCAATCAATGCAAAAGTATGCAAACAAATATCCTGAGAAAGATGTACGAAACACACGACTCATGCAATATAATCTGGTACTGTCAGCAACAACTATGCATACGTTCTGGTTCATAGCACTGTGAATCGTATTGTTATATCTACCATAACCAGGCTATTTCAGTCGCTAGAGCCAGCCACCGCAGTCAGCCCGTCAGAACTGCGCACCCTAACAAGCCTTCCGCCCATCTGCGTGGCCGCCCCAGAGCGGCAAACAAGTCGCAGATGTATGCCAAACATTCTACGCGTTCCGACGATTGACGAATAGTTGCGATATTTTGCATTTGTCCTCGGTCCGGGGACACACAAGACTCCCCCGTTTCGGCTACATCGGTTCTTAGTAAATATGTATGAGTGTGGACGGCGGCATGGCGCAAACTGTACTGTGTGCTGCTGCAGGTGAATCTCGGACGTGCGGCCACCGGCTGCAGCCTGCAGACCTATGAGAGGAACAATATGATCCATCAACAACCGCCGCACAGAGAGCGCGCCGATGTATAAACCACTGACAACAGGAGCGGGTGGACGGGCGGGACAGCTGGCGGCATCCCAGCGGCGGCAGCGCCAAGGCCATGCCGCAGTGAATGGTGCCCCGCTCCCTGCTGCCGGCCGATCGGCACACATACCCGGCTGATCGCAAACAGGGGAGGCATGCGAGCGGCACGAATGCATTTATGCGAATGAAGTCGTAGGGCAGTAAAAGTGGCCCGCACCGTCGAACCTCGCCAGGAATCGGCGTAAAGACATTAGGCGAACGCAAATCATTCAAGGCTGAGATGCTTCGCGTGATTCGCAAAGATTGGCACCGGACAGTAACTTCTATCTTGCATGCTGGAAACGAAGCCCCGTCGGGCAGATATCGATTTGAACGCCAGGTATAAAGATAAGGGCTAGGTACAGGCCATTTATGGAGAAGAGCAAACAGCGTTGTAAAGGCCTTTGCTCATTATGAACTGATTAAACGTTGTCAGAGACATTCTCGTCAACCAAGCTAGCCATCAGTCTTAAAACTCACCTTCAAAATAATAAAGTTGGCCACACACTAGGCCATTCGGCCACGAAATCGCCGCGACAACGTCACCAAACCTAAACAAATATCATGTCACTTATGTAACGAAACTCCGCCGGCGAATTGAAATGCGTTCGGAGACGCCATTTGCGACTTCAACTGTCGCAGGGGCGATATCGCGGGAAAATTGCGGCGATATCGCAGCTGCATGGCCTAATGTGTGGCAGCCAGCAGACTGCACACTTGATTGATGGTCGTGATATCGCCGCGATTTTCTCGCGGCTTCATTGCACAAGTGCGGTTTTCCCAAAATTGTATCACCTTGTTGTCGCACCTCAAATCCCGGTCAAATTAATTGCGCTCGGAGATATATGTGTGTTTTCGCCGTCGCACGGGCGATATCGCGGGTAGAGTTGTGGCGATATCGCTGGCCAAATGGCTAGTGTGCAGCCTGGTTGACAGGCTGGCAACGAAATTCGAAGTTTGAAGACCCGTAGAAATATATTTTCGGTTATGCTCTATTATCATGACTTGCCAGTCTTCGTAACATAATCGAAATACCGACAACTATTTCCGTTCTCGTCTCTTACGTCAAATAATGAACACGATTTGCTTTGAAATATTCTGCTGAAAAGCCATACCCGTTGCTGAAAAGCCAAACACAGGCGATATCATGTTGATTTATTGATAAAACTACTTCTAATGATATTTTGTTGGTGCTGTTATGCCTTCATTATACATTATTCATCCAGCTGTACCAGATGATAGTACTCTGTTGAATATCATCACTTTTCACGCTTTATGTTCTTGTCGCCGAGACTTGCTCAGATGTCATGATGCTTAAATTGCAGTGTTCGCCATGGGCCCGCCAACCCTCAGCCCGGCCCAGCCCAGGCCCATAAACACCAAGCCCAGGCCCAGACCAGGCCCAGTCAAACTCATAATATTTAGCCCCAGGCCCAGACCATCCCATAAATTTTAAGCAATAAATATGCTATTATCCATGGAAATACAATCATCCTTGAACACTTACTCTAATTGTGACTAAATGAAGGTATATCATCATTTTTATTACGCAGAACGGTGAATTCTGGTTACATATACATAAATTTGTACGTTAAATTATTCATATAATTTCAAAACTCGAGCCCAGGCCCATCCAAAGCCCATTGGCTTCCTTACAATTCAGGCCCAGCCCAGGCCCATTGGCGGTTCAGCCCACGGCCCATAGGGCCGGCCCGGCCCATGACGAACACTGTTAAATTGCATCTTTGTCACGTCTGTCGACAAGCGGACATAAATAACCTCGCGATGCGCAGCGTTAGTCATACACAGCAAGAAATTAATGTTTCATATCTTAGAATGTGTTTGACGGTTTTTACAAAACCAGAATGTGCACGATCAGTTCCAGTGCCTTATTTGGCGGCTAGAAACAGTGTTGTTGAAAATTGATGTTGGATGAATGTGAATGTTAACAGTGTTGTTGAAAATTGATGTTGGATGAATGTGAATGTTAACAGTGTTGTTGAAATTTGATCCTACGCTTAAATGTTTTGCCAAGTGTCGTATTAACATTAATATTTGGATGCTACCCGACCTAAAACCCTTTGGCAGAAGACGAACAAATACATCGAATACCAACATCCGACTGCTTAGCTCGCTTGAATATCACTAAACTAACTGTACGTTTTGCGAAACGTTCATTGTCATTAACGGGAATAAATACGCAACGACCTTTGACTTTAAAAGAGTGCATTTTATAGATAAGGTATGAGGAAACGCAATATCTATTGTATTATATTTCCTAAATCAGCTTTAACCTTGAATGAATCATTTTCCTAAGGTGCGACCTGTGCCTACGACAAGGTAACACGTGTGAAGTTCTGTACAGGGGAGAGTGAGATAAGATGCCCCGGCAGGGAAGACACCCCCTCCCCTCCCCCCTAACGGCCGACCGAGAAATCACATGTAATATACAATTCTGTTGGTTTGTAGCCCAAGCCTAAGACACAAAGTCTAGTCTGCTTGTTGCACAGAGCTTCACTTTCCTTGCGCAAGCGGTGTCGAGCTGGCAGGATTTTCTTGTATTTGTAATGTTATAAAAATAGTCTAAAGCGGATGTAAATAGTAAATAACATTGAAAGCAATATATATATTGTTTTACATTCATTATTAATTCATTCATATATGAATGTATTAATAACGACGTTATCTGATAGGTTTTATTTGCACCT
Source organism: Balanus nubilus (assembly GCA_031763405.1). Classification (NCBI taxonomy): domain Eukaryota; kingdom Metazoa; phylum Arthropoda; class Thecostraca; order Balanomorpha; family Balanidae; genus Balanus; species Balanus nubilus. The sequence goes on from JARFNZ010133303.1 coordinate 25,029, forward strand.
TGTTTGTAGTTTTTGGCTATGCGAGTGAAACTAATTTTGGCGCAGGGGGAGGAGGGTCAGATGTCAGGTCAGTTCACTTGATAGGATAAGATGCACCAAGAGGCGTCTTACCACAATGGAAAACAATTTTGTTTCGCTGCTAAGTCCTAACTCATGATTTTATTTTGACATTCCTAGCAGCAGGTCGAGTAAACAATTCGAAATAGTTTAAGTCATTTCAAAAGCATGCCAGTACACCTTCTTTAAACTCTTTATCTCTATCGTGACCTATGCGATTTTGACAACGAGTTAGAAGTTACGCAATGTGGTTGGAGAAATAGTGTTTGTGTGCAATATGTCATACAAATCTAAGGGCTCATGATAAAGTTGTGGGATTGTCTTGTCCTGGAATAACTCAACTATTAGCGCAATAAAAGCCGTGAGCAAGAAAGGAGGGAACTCTTTTTTGGAAGTATTCCACTCGATTTGTGGACGTGACTAATTAAAATTAATCAAATCAAACACAAATACACAAGTGCTGACGGACTATAGTTCGAAACATATTTCGCTGAGTAAAACAACCACGTAGTCTTAATTTCTTCAGGGTTTGCTGTTTGCAGGTATATGTGTTTTGAACAGTTCATGAAGAGTGTGCGATTGTTTGCTTGTTTCCTCGTTTACGAATTTCATTATCAAGGTCACCCGTTCACAAACAATTGTTTGTTGTTCATGAACACCTTTCTGCAATACTTGAACCGAAAAATCGAAAGGTGTCACAATTTAAACATCCAACACCATCTTGTACAGCTGCTGAGTGCCACTTCCATGGTATGTGGAAAACTAAGTAGAAATTAGCGGCGATATGGGCAGATAAAGGACTGACTATACTGAAACGTCACTCGTCATGCGGCGTAATATACAGGTCAATATTTTATCCACCAATATCGCCACTAATTGTTACAAAATATATATTTGTAATGTATCATCGGAATGACAATGACCTGCTATGCATGATGGTGTTGTTGGATGTTCGCATTTTTACATATTTCGTTTTTTAGTTATAAATTTCGAAGATTGGGTGTAAGTGTGTGAATGTCCGTACACTTTTCATTTTTTGTTTATGTCTTTCCCTTTTCGATCATAAGTCATTTTTTTAAAGAACACACTTGTTCACAAACTGTTTGTTTGTGTTTGTTTGTTTGACAAAATGAACAAACTGCAAACTTTGAATTACTTCGTGTCCAACAAATTTTAACTATCCAAACAAATTAATTGGATAATGTGCCTAGGGGAGGATTAACTACACCCCCGTGGCGTCTCACCCACCCCGGAGGATATGACGCCCCCTTGCATGTCTTCAGAAAAAAATGACGCCAGTCACAGTGAGCACATACCGACATACTTCCATGGTTTGATGTTTGTATATGTGTTCGCAATCATTTAACGAAGTGTTCGTTTGTATGTTTATTGTTCGTTTACGAATGTCATGAGCAAGGTCATCTGTTTATGAAAAATGTTCTTTTACGACCAGTTCACGAACGTTCACAAACTGATCATCAACATATCACATTACAATTTTTAATCTAAAAAACATTGTTTAAACTTCAACATCCAGCAGGACCATCTTGTAGAGTAGCTCAACACTGTTCAAATAATATATGACAAACATACATTGTCCGCTAAATTAGCGACGATATAGGCGGATAAAATGTTGACCTGTAATTATGGTTTATCTGACGTGCGCGGTCGCGCAACGTCACAATACAGATCAATCTTGAATCGCCCATATCACCACTTATGGCTATACAATATATGTTTAACAAATCATGGGAATGACACTGAGCTGTTCTATACAATAGTGCTGCTGGATGTCCTTTTTTATACAAATTTCGATTTTTTTTATGTTCATATTTCGAGGTTTATATACCCATGTACATTCATGAACGTTCGTGAACTGTACCTTGTTTGTTTTTCATTTTCTTTGATGACGTCATTTGTTCATGAACACACCGGTTCACGATCTATTTGTTTGTGTTTGTTCTTTAGGAAAACAATATTTAACAGCAAAATCTGCATTCTTTAGTCAAGGAAAACGTTCTCAGCATGTTGGAAAACTAAAACAATCTGGATCGGTTGTATGGTTTTGGCGTAATTTACGTTTCCCTAAACCTTGACCATCTTGCCCCTCTCTCTTAGATATATTTGGCCTAAAGGGACTGTTCCACTGTCCCAACTTCCTGAAAGTTGTCAAATATTGCTTTGCCATATGCCAAAATGTCAGGCAACATCTGCTGGCCACGGCGAATTCCTCTTTTCCCGAAAATATTGCTTGATTCCAAAGTTATTCAAGTATAAAGTTAACGTGAAAATTCCAACCTCCCATAGTTAAGCGGGCGAGCCTTTCAAAGGCCCAAACCGCCGAAATCAACTTTAAATTTCTCGAAGAACAGATAACTGTGATTATTTTGAATGAAATGTGCTTAAGTTTCGAAACTGCGCCAAATTGGCTATCTCAACTCAAAACTAATGTTAAGGTGGGACAGTCTCTTTAAATCCAATGTTTTTCTGTAGAGAAAACATACATTACATCAATAAAACTAGGAATGCATCATTTTATAAATTCACACTGCAAGCATGCTCAGATGGTGGCCTGCACTGGCTATGCTGTTATAATAGTTGGCCGTGCCCACTGGCTCTAGTGCTATATTAAAACAGACGGCCGTGCCCAGGGACAGCTGGAATGTATCCAGCTGGAGCTAGCCAGCTGGACAGCTGGCTAGCTGAACGAACAGCTGATTGTGCCTTACGGGCAATAATGTTTGCTGAGAACAGCTGATCATGTTTTCCAGCTATATTGCTGCATGTGAACAGCTGATTATGTCTTCGGCTATGTTGGAGGATGAGGTGGGTGCATATATGTTCGGTGCACCACTATAGTCTATTTATTTTCAAAAGGCGCACGGCCCGAAGTGCCCTACGCAAATAATTCCCTATATCTCCAATACAAATCAGTGAAATTTCAAGTCGCTGGTAATCTTGTGATGGCGACTTTAACATTGTTTGCACGGGACAATTCGAAAAAGCTACTTCGGCCCGTGTGCCTTTGGAAGAAAAAATATACTTTAGTAGCGGTTGGTAGCACTAATCGCGCTTCGGTTTCCATCGTAACCGGGCAGCAGCGAATGGGAAGTTGGAAAGGGATGACGTCACAGTAAGCACCATGACGTCATAGATCCTCTGCGTAGCTGCTATTATTGCTAGAGGAAAATCGCAGAAGCGGCGAGATTGTCAGCGGAAGTGTTCCAATAAACGCGTACGATATAAATGATGCGGTTGAAATGTATCAAACCCAGACCGTAAATTGTGACCACTCAATAAAAGGTCATCTGACGCTGAAGCAAATCAAGTTACATCATCATAAACATGGATATGCAGTTTATTATAATTATAGTTGCCAATCAGCACCTGTCCTGCCCTAAAAATAAGGAATGGAAGTTAATTATCGCAAGAAAGTGCGATATTGCAAACATCAAATATCATGTCCTTCATGTGCCAAATAGGGTCACTGCAACATGTTATCCATTCTCAGCTGTTCAGTAATCCTCCTTTGCCCTATTGATGAATTGTGACGTCACAGTGACGAAAAGTAAGGTATGAAGTCAGATATTGAAAAGCGCTAGTAGCGCACAACGAACAGGACTCTGCTGAATTGAATGCACCTAATGTCCGGCTTCCACCGGCCAAAACGCAAACGCAAACGCCACTGTAGCCTGTAGCCAAATGTGTAGCCTGTAGCCAAATGTAGCGTCAGAACGTGACCAGACCGTCTCCGTTTGGATGAAATATTGACCACTGCTCAATTTTTCACTGCATGGAGCAATGGCGGATCCAGAACGACGGCTTCTGGCGCTTTGGGGGGGGGGGGGGGGGCCGACCAAACAACCAAAA
>JARFNZ010133304.1:0-19404 GCA_031763405.1 Balanus nubilus
CCCTAATTTTTGCCTGGTCAAGCCATTTTCAGCTGTTGATGTACGCCAGGTCGGCACTGCTGGACATACGTCAGGTCATAGTGTGAATTCCGCTTAGACGGATGGGAGAGTCGACGTATATGGCAAATATTAACACCCTGGCGTGGGACCACTGAACTACCGAATCATAATGAACTGGCGAATTTCGAAGAGGCCGCCAAGTTATCGGTGACCTAATGACCTAATGACAAACCCAAATGACCGACCTAATGACAAACACATCCAGCTCCTAAAATTTAACCCTATTAATTATATTCCATGTGAGCAGTCTTCACTGTGCTATACCATGGAACATTCTGTGATAGGACATGTTGGGCATTAGGGCAACTTAGACTCATGTTTATTAAAGGATTTAACACATATCTAGGTTGGACATCCCATTACCACCTAGCAATTTGTTTTCAGCTACAGTTGATGAAACACGCCTACTAAGTGTTTTCCATCAATAATTTTATGTTTCTAGTGAAGAAGAACATGATTGCAAACATATAAAAATGACCAATAATCGGCCAAAACGAATGATACACCCTCGCCGATCTCGCACCTACTGTGTGTGAACAACATCATATTTGTCTCGAGCACTCCAGCAGTGTATTCTTAATTTTTGTTGATTTCTGCTTCAGGATGAAATGTATGTGAAATTACGTCACTGGAGTTTATGGCATTAAATGAACCCAAACAAAATAACATGCAATTTCCATAAAAATTAAGTCTTTCAAACAACATTTTAAGCCATATGGATTCTGGGATTAGCTGGGTGATAGATTCAAACGCTCGCTCCGCTCGCTGCATGACATTGGTTCAACTTGTTTAAAACTTGAGAATGTGACGCTATGCTCGGGCCCTATCACGTGAGCTTTGTAGATGGAGATAGGGTCGCCTAACCCCAGTTCCCCATATATCCCTGTAGCATGATGGGTATGACAATAGTCAATATACACTCCAATGACGTCACCAGAATGTTAGGAAAAAAGCTGAATAGTTGCACGCATTAACATGACCCTGACAACTCAATGGCCATGGCATCTGGGTGCAGGTAATGCGACGGGTGTGATGCAAACGTCAAATACTGAAATAACTAGATAAATATCGTGAATCAAAGTGGTTTTAAGCTGGAATTGGATAGTCAGGTCCAAAATATGTTGATGCCTAAAGTAAATTTTCCTTGCGAATAGGTGGCGAAGGGATGTAACAGCGATACATCCCTTTAGACCTTTACCCTAGACTTAGAACTGTCCTTTACTTTAGACTTATCCCTTTACATCCCTTACATCCTGATATATCCCTTTCTAAAGGGATGTATTAGCGATATATCCCTTTACTGCCTATTCACACAAAACATTTACTATAGGGATCAACATATTTTGGACCTGAACTATCCAATTCCAGCCTAAACCACTGTGATTCATATTTGTCTAGTTATTTCAGTATTTGATGTTTGCACCACACCCGTCGCATTACCTGAGTCCGGCCGCCATTGCCATTGAGTTGTTCAGTTCACGTTTAATGTGTGCAACTATTCAGATTTATTTCCTAACATTCTAGTGACATCATTGGAGTGTATATTGACTATTGCCATACCCATCCTGGTACAGGGATATATGGGAAACTGGGGTTAGGCGAACCAATCTCCAGAGGGTGACCCAATCTCCATCTATCACGCTGACATGAAAGGGCCCGAACATAGCACAAGCACAACGTTCTCAAGTTTAAAAAAAGATGAGTTGAACCAATGTCAGGCAGCGAGGGGAGCGAGCATTTGAATCTATCACCCAGCTAATCCCACAATCCATATGACTAAAACGTTGTTTGAAAAAATATTCATTTTTTATGGAAATTGCATGACTTTTTTGGAGTTTGTCATTTAATGCGATAAACTCCAGTGACATCATTTCACATACATTTAATCGTGAAGCAGAAATCACCCAAAATTAAGAATACACTGCTTGCGCACTCAAGACAAATATGATTGTTTACACGCAGCAGTATTTTTATATACTGTGACATGCGGTAGGTACGGGATCACTGAGGTTGTACTGTTTGTTGGAGGCAATTTTGGGTCATTGTTTTTTGTGTTATATCTTTGCAACCATGTTCTTCTTCACTAGAAACATCAAATTATTGATGGAAAACACTTGTAGGCATGTTTCATCTACTGTACCTGAAAAAAATTGATAGGTAGTAATGGGATGTTCGACTGATGTATCACCAATATCTAAGTGGTGACATATGGGTTCACAATTGATTTTTTTGTGAACAGTGGACAAAACATCCCACTTTTTATATACAGCCTTCAACCATCAACTCAAACTACAAGTTTACACAAAAAAGCTCACCTTGCTGTATCTTGAGACTGAAAAACAACTGTTATGATTTGAGTATCTGCTGCCCTACTGTCCTCCTCCACTTCATGACATAGCCTTTTTCTGTCATGTATAGATTCTATGACACAATCTGAATCACTGTCATCAGCTTTCCTTTTCGAATTATTCATCATGTCCGTTACGCTTTTCGATGAATCCGAAACTGTCTCGTCTAAAGTGATGAATCCATCCTTGTCTGCTTTTTCCATTGTCAGCACCACAGCACATAAATAAATACAGCTTTAGTTCACTTAGTTATGGGGCCGTTCTACCCATAAGCATTACAATAGTGCGAAATAAATAGCGCTTTATCCACGGCACCAACGCGCACGACACCTTTGAGCTCAAGCAAACAAGCTACCCTGGGGTGCCACGGTTATCCACAATATACTGTTTTCAATGACGTCAGGTCTCTTGACCAATGAGATAGCGTATCGTGACTGACCGTCAGCTCATAGGTATCCGTATTCCAGGCTTTAGCATGACATCCCAATTCTTTAGATAAGAAATAAGATCCAACGTACGAATTTAAGAAAATAATTGTTTTCTTCATGTCAACGATGTTCTTCTGCAAGACGGTGGATTTAAAAATGAAACCAAGTTCAAACAATTTCAACGATTTTTATCTAGCAACCAATCGTATCTATGACATCACATAAAATTATGTTTGGTCTAGATAGTAATATAAAACCGGAGCCTCTATTTAAACTGTTTGGAACTAAGGAACCGAAGTTGTCGACAAATGTTTAGTGATGACGAATGTTTAGTGAATATTTAGTGATAAATGTTATGCCAGAGTTGCTTGATGTTGATATGTTTCAAAGTTTTGCTTGATAAATTACTGTGTTGAACACTGACAAATATATAATTGTTTTTTTTAACAAGAAGAGAAAGCAAACACGTAAAATATAAGGATAATATAAGGGGCGAGGATCATAACGCGAGGAAGGAGACAGTGAAATTATTTGCGCTGCAATTAACGTTACGTTTTACCGTATTTTGAGTGCTTCCCAAATGAATACAACAAATTCTCCCTTTCACGAAATATCAAACGACAAAAATGCCATGAAAAATGGACCCAGAGGAAAAATATTTCTTTGTAACGGAACTTATAAAGGTGACTGGGTTAATGATCTCAAACACGGTAAGTGTACCTACATCTGTCGTTCATGTCATTCAATTAAACCACAGTTTCACAAGGTAAAACTTTCATGACATGCTTTATCTTTCCACTTTTTCTTGGCGATTGATTTTCACGCAAGGTATGCAGGGAACCGTACTTATCCTCCGACGCATTGATCCGTCGTTTCCATGACGACCAGCGCCTCAGTTTGTAAACAAACTAAATACCTCAGCTGCTGTGTAGCAAGGGCAAGCGAACGGGAGGGTAGACGGTCAGAGAGCGGCCTTTAGTGCGCTTTGGTGTGGAAGGTGGCTTCAAGCGTTGGTCTCTCCCCGAACAGGCAAGAAAGAAGAGGTAAGATCGTATGCTAAATCCGTCTGCTTTCTTCCCGCCTGGGAAAATAGAGGATACGTAAATTGGCAGTCTGAAATTTTGACCGAGACATCCACATAAGCGTACCACCGCCTTGTCATGGTGCACAAGGTCATGCTCCTCTCATCCGACAAGTAGCAATCAGCCAAGTGAAAATGAGTAAGGACAGTAGAAAGAAGTTCCTCTTAACAACTGTCGCAAACTACTTCGGGGTGAATCCCGCGGACGGAGACGTAGAAGCGTTGAACAACACGTCGCAGCTGAACACCTTTCTTGATGACGGAAATTGCTTTGTCTTGATAGCATGTGGGGAAAACAAAGATGGAAAAAATGTTGTTCACTTAAGCAACAAAATTGATCTGGGCAAAAAGGATGACAAGGTGCTGGTCTTCTTTAAGATCAAACCAGAACCCATTACTCCAGATAATCTGCACACGAATGTCTTCATGTCATCCATGTTGGACTCGCCAATCAGTGCTCTCTTTTACACCCTTCAAAAGGTGTATTCACCAGCATTGCTGCAAAACGAGAAATGGAGTGGAAAAGTTGACCCAAAACTGCAGGATCTCATCTCCAATTTGCAGTCTGGTTTGGGAAGCATAATACGGCATTCTGACTCCAAGCAGAGCAAGGGCACTGACGATTCCATGAGTACCATTTTCACGCCTTCCGACGAGTATGAGTATTGGCTGGAGATGTCCAACTCTGGGAACCGATCGGGGTCAGTGTTTGCTAACTTGTTGAGGCCTCTGGACCTGGCATTCAAGAAGCTGGAATCCATGAGCATAGGAGAAAGTGAAGATGTTGTTGAAGAGGCGTTCAACGCCTTGGATGATCTGTGGAAGGCAGACGAGGCAGAATACCTCGAGTCGCGGATGAAGCTGATGATGGACGTGATCGGCAACACCCTGTGCCGATTCCTCCAGACGCGGCTGGCTGACGTAGACCTGTGGCGAGGTACGTACAACCAGGTGGAAGAACGACTAAACCAGGCCGTAACCGTTCTCGAACAGTGGACTGACAACTGCAACCGCCTCACCACTGTGTTCTGGCCGAACTACTCGGCACACAAGTGGAAGAGCTCTGCCTTCGTGCCGGAACATACCAGAAGTATGGTACAGCGACTCAACGAAGTGATGAACCTCCGAATGCTGCACAAACAGCTGACTAAGCTACTCTCGAGTGCTGAGCAGGATGAATTGAAGACAAAGGATGCCTTTGCGCCCTTTGCAGGGCTCAACCCTCTGCAGTACAATCCATACACAGAGCCACTGTGGAAAGCAGCTGTGCAGCAGTTTCAGAACCTACTCAAGCCCGCAGAGCAAAAGATTGCTGGAAAGCTACGCATGCAACTGCGCAACATGCAAGGGAACGCCTTGCAGCTCATGCAAGAATTCAAACGATATCGTGAACTCATCAAGGAGGATAGCATTCGCAAGGAGCTGATTGCCGAGCGCGAGATGCTGTTGGGTCAGCTGCTCGAGTACGTGAAAACGACGCAGCAAAACTTCCGCAGTCAACAGGGAACAGGGCCACGCAGGATACTTGACGTGCCGCAAGTCGTCAACAACATCTACTGGGCTCGGCACATAGAGTCAAAAGCCAAAGACATCGAGAAGACCGGCGAAGCCATTCTGTCCGATTTGGATGGATACAGTAGTCTCAAAAAGGATACTAGTCACCTCTTGGATGAGTTACAGGAATATCACCGTGAACAGTTTGACTCCTGGAGCAAAGACACCATGGAAATGATCAAGGACAAGACCCTCAGCCTTGCAACTGAAGAGCAGGTCGTTGAGTTTGAGAAGGGCAAACATATGAGAGTGAACTACAATCGTCGTTTGGTAGGACTCATTCGAGAGGTAAGGCAACTGATTGTTCTTGGCTATACGATTCCATCGAGAATTATGGAAGCAACCAATCTAGCCAAGAAATTCATGACTCAAGCAAAGGCTCTGGAGCAGGTAGCAAATTTCCACAACACTATTGGAGATCGCATCATCAAGTCACAGCGCCCCATGATGTTGGAGGCGGCCATGTCCTTCGCTCAGCTAGTACAGAAGCAACAGGGCATCACTTGGAACAACACGCAAGCTGTGGACGAATACATCGTGAGACTGCAGACTGCTGTTGAAAGACTGTCAAGAGACAACAACCGACTGGTCACGTCCCACAATCAAATCAAGGACAAGGTGTTGCTGATGATGGACACAGATCTGCTCCGGCAACAACAAAAATGGAAAGACCTGCTCAGAGAAATCAGGAACATCTTTCAGCAACTTGAGTCAGCTGGATTCAAAGATCAAAAGACGTGGCGAGCACACTGGGACAGGCAGATATACAAAGCCCTCGAACATCAGTACCAACATGGCCTGGAAGTGGTGAACCAACATCTCCCCGAGCTGAAAGTCGAGCTTGTCTACAGAAACAGGAAACTACAGTTTTCGCCACCCATCGAGGAAATTCGTCTGAAGTACTACAGCCAGCTGAAACGCTTCCTGAACATCCCAAACAACTTTCGGGGAGTTGGGGAGGGTGGATCAGATTCCAGCATTTATCCAATCATCATCGAGAGGAATGCGTTCCGATACAACAAGTTGTTTCAAGCTGCAGAGGAACTCTTCCAGCGTCTGGAGTCCGTGAAGGACAAGTTTGAAGACTGGGTCGCACTGGGTTCCGTGGACATGGACGATCTCATTCAAAAAAGGTGCAAAACGTCCGAAGACTATGACAAAAACTTCAGGGCATCAAAAAGCAAGGGACAGGAGATAGGTAGACTCCCAAGTACCGAAGAAAAAATAGACTGCATTACAGTCAGTTTCTCGGCCATCAGATCCGAGATTGAAATCATCAACAGGCGGTACTGGGACGCACTGGTTTCGTTGCTTCAACACAGCATCATCAAAGACTGTCATGCTCTAAACAGGTTCGCAGCTGAATCTTCTGAAGGGCTAAAGAGGCAGCCGCAAACGATCGATGAAGTTGGAGAATCGGCAGCCAGAAGGAATGAAGTCATGGCCGAGATGCCAGAGTACGATGCGCTCATGAAAGACGTTGAAAAAAGGAACAAGATGTTGGCAAACTGGACGAAAGATAAGGTAGATCAAGTAGCCAAGGTTACGTCAAAATGGGACAACTTTCAGAGCCTGGTTTCGAACTATGACGCACTGATGTCAAAACAGATTGAGGGCCTGAAGTCAAGCATGAAGTCACAGGTGAAAAACCACCTCAAAGATGTGGAGAGGTTTGCAGCCAAGTGGCACCAGTTCAAGCCGAAAGATGATATATTCGATCATGAGACAGACGAGATTCTGAAGGGTCTTGCGATCGTCAAGGAAAAGAAACGTGAGTGGGATGTTCTGGCCGAGGAACGGGAGAAACTCATGGCAGGTTTCGATCAGTTTGGGATGGAGAAACCTGACATGAGCGAGGTCGAGAAGGTGGAAAAGGACCTACTCGAAACAGAAGCATCATTTTCTCTTTTCGAGGAGTACCATAATGGCATGAACGACATGCTGAAGGAAGAGTGGATCGTGTTCCGGAGCAAACTGTACCGATTCGAGGAGTATTTAGGCCAGTGGAATGACAGACTTCAAGAAGAGCAGAAAAATCCGCTGGCTGTAAAACTCCTCAAGGAGATTGAAAAGGATTATGACCTGGTCCCAGCAATGAAATTTGTACGAGGCGATGCTTTCAGCGAGAAGCACTGGAGCGAAATGTATAACATTCTGGGGATACCCACCTCTCTTGGCATCGACAAATTAACGTTCGGTGATCTCATGCGAGTGAAATCTAAAATCATTGACAACAAGGAAACTCTGAAGGAGCTCAATAGCAGGGCAACGGGAGAAGTAGCGATACGACAAGCTCTACAAGAGCTGGATGCATGGGAAATCGAAGCGAAATTTAGTTTGGTGGAACAGAATGACTCTGGAAACAGACCCATCAAACTGATCAGAGACTGGAAAGAGCTCCTGAACAAGGTCGGTGATCTTCAATGTCTTCTTCAATCGCTGAAAGATTCGCCGTACTACCAAGCGTTTCTGGATCGTGCAGGTATCTGGGAGCGTCGACTGGCTGACCTGGACGAATACTTGGCCAACCTGAATCAGATTCAGAGGAAATGGGTATACCTCGAGCCCATTTTTGGAAGAGGTGCCTTGCCCAACGAACAACCGCGTTTCAAGCGCATCAACGATGACTTCAGAGCAATCATGGGAGACGTGGAGAAAGACCCAAGGGTCGTTTCTCTCTGCAAGATATCAGGACTCCGAGACATGTTGGCCACCATGATGGACCAGCTGAGTAGGTGTCAGAAGAGCCTCAGCGAATTCCTGGAAGAAAAACGATCTCAGTTCCCTCGCTTTTACTTCATCGGCGACGACGACCTTCTGGAGATTTTGGGGCAAGCAACAAATCCTACAATCATTCAGTCTCATCTAAAGAAGCTGTTCGCAGGGATATATAGGGTGGACTTCGACGATAGCAACTCCAAAATCATTGCGATGAAGTCTCTTCAGGGTGAAACCGTTAAGCTCAAGAAACCAGTCCAAATCACTAAGAATGTGGAAGGCTGGCTACAAGAACTTGCGATTGAAATGAAGAGCACACTGAGGGCTTTACTTGTGGAGTACATGGAGGAAGCGCGCGGAAAAGGACCAGATCCACTAGCATATCCAAGCCAGATCCTATGCTTGTCGGAAAGCATCATGTTCACGGAAAAATGTGAAAAGGCTATCGAAAAAGGCACACTGAAGGATGCACTTCGGGAGCTGAAGGCCCAGCTAGAGAGTTACACAAGTCAGGATATCGACACGAGCGATGACGAAGGAAAAGTGCTCCAGCTCAAGCTAAAATCTCTGATATTGGACACTATTCATAACGTCGCAGTGGTAGAGGAGCTTATCGCGTCATCCGTCAAAGCGCTCGACCACTGGATGTGGCAAAAGCAACTGAGGTACTACATGAGGAAGGACAGTGTCGCCATCATGCGAATGGTGGATGCAGAGTTTGAATATACTTATGAGTATCAAGGTAACGCGCCAAAACTCGTTCATACTCCTCTCACCGACAAATGCTATTTGACACTCACCCAGGCCATGCACATGGGCATGGGAGGAAATCCTTACGGCCCAGCCGGTACAGGGAAGACAGAATCAGTCAAGGCCCTTGGGAACCTGTTTGGCCGACAGGTTTTAGTGTTCAACTGCGATGAGGGCATCGATGTACAGTCCATGGGCCGTATCTTCATAGGCCTGGTGAAGTGCGGGGCCTGGGGATGCTTTGATGAGTTCAACCGTCTGGACGAGGCTGTGCTGTCTGCCGTCTCCATGCAGATCCAGGTGATACAGGCTGCTCTGAAAAACAAAGAACCGCGAATCAAACTCCTGGGAAGCGACATCGGCATTGACTACAACTCGGGCATTTTCATCACGATGAACCCTGCGGGAAAAGGGTACGGAGGACGTTCCAAACTGCCCGACAATCTGAAGCAGCTGTTCCGACCGGTGGCAATGACCACTCCAAACAACGAGCTGATAACAGAGACAATTCTCTACTCTGAGGGCTTTAAACATGCCAAAACCTTGGGTAAAAAGCTCACTGCTGTATTCAATCTGTCAAGACAGCTCCTATCTGCGCAACAGCACTACGACTGGGGCCTCCGAGCGTTGAAAACTGTCCTAGGAGGCTGCGGGAACCTCCTATCCCTGCACAAGGCGTCACTGGCCGAAGGTGCTCAGGTGGACGAAAAAACTGAAGCAAAGCTAATCGTGCAAGCTGCACGGTTTAACACCATGTCCAAGCTGACCTTCGCAGACACAAACAGATTTGACTCTCTCATCAACGACATCTTCATCGGAGTCTCAGTTGACGATGTAAGCTACGAAGAGCTTGTGAATGCCATCAAGGAAACACTGAAAGAATTGGGTCTGATGGAGAGCCAAACTCAAATCAAGAAAGCGATTGAACTCTACGAACAGCTAAACCAAAGGATGGGATGTGTCGTTGTAGGCCCAAGTGGCTGCGGAAAGAGCACGCTGTGGAAAGTGCTTCGACTGGCTATGATCAAAACTGGTCGTACGGTAAAAATACACACAATGAATCCCAAGGCGATGCCCCGCACGCAGCTGCTTGGTCACATCGATATGGATACCCGAGAATGGTTTGATGGTGTCCTGACCAACAGTGCCCGTCAGGTTGTGAAGGAGCCGAAGGAGGTCCAGTCCTGGATCATTTGCGACGGTGACATAGATCCCGAGTGGATTGAGTCACTCAACTCGGTGCTTGACGACAACCGTCTGCTCACAATGCCGTCAGGGGAGCGCATTCAGTTTGCTCCAAACGTCAACTTCCTGTTCGAAACACACGACCTCAGCTGCGCTTCACCTGCAACTATATCTCGGATGGGCATGATTTTCCTGAGCGACGAGAACACTGATGTAGATGCTGTCGTTTCGGCATGGGTGGCGCAGCAGCCAGAGGAGCGTCGGAAAGTGGTGGGACAACTCGTGGAAGACCACTTCCACAATGCTCTAGAATGGGTTTTGGACGCCGACGCGTTTGAAACTGATACGACGCTGATAGGCACTGTGATGAATGGACTGTCACACTTGTCGCATGCCAAGACCAAAACAGGGTTCGCTGTGGCTCTCGTCTACGGCTTAGGCGGAAACCTAAAAAAGGAAGCTCGAGCCAAGTTTGCCACTGAGGTATTCGGATGGCTAGGCGAGTCTCCCCCAGACCCGCACAATCCTCTGAATTTCCACTACAATGAACGAAGGGATAGGATGGAGGCCTATGGTATGGGCGAACAAGCCAAAGTGACAGTGGAGGCCCTGTTTTCATCCAGCCCACCGCTGATCCTCACACCCGACATCCAGAGAACACTGGACTACTTCCGGCCATGGCTGCAGGGAGAGCATCGGGAACCTTTCCTCATGGTAGGACCAGAGGGAAGTGGAAAGACGCAAATGCTGTACGAGTGCTTCAAGAAAATGAAATCTACGCAAGTGGCTACCGTTCACTGCAGTGCACAGACAACACCACAACATGTCCTGCAAAAGCTGTCGCAGATGTGCATACAGATCACTACGAACACTGGAAGGGTCTACCGACCGAAGGAAACCGAGTGGCTTGTGCTGTACCTGAAGGACATCAATCTCCCGAAGCCAGACAAATGGGGAACATGCCAACTCATCGCTTTCCTCCAGCAGGTCGTCACCTACAAAGGTTTTTGGGATCAAACTCTTGAGTGGGTTGGTCTTGAGAACGTCCAGATCGTCGGCAGTATGATCGGCGGCAAGGCCTTGGGGAAACATGAGCTGTCAACACGATTCACGTCAATCATCCGTCTTCTCTCAGTGGACTATCCGGACATGGATCAGATGCAGAACATCTACACCGTGTACCTAAAGCCCATCCTACAAGGCATGTCTGGTGGCGTCGGCGAGGCAGTGTCAGCCAAGGCGGGGCAATTGGCTGAATCCACACTCAAGGTATTCCAGCAGTTACAGTCCTCCTTCAGCGCAGATGACCATGGCCACTACGTCTTTTCCATGCGAAACCTTACAGACTGGCTCCTGGGCTTGATTCGGTACGATATCGACGAAGGAAATGCGGTTGAAGAGATGCTTGAAGTGTGGGCCTACGAAGCCTGCCGCATGTTCAGGGACCGTCTTGTCACTGATGTCGACCAATCTAAGTTCGACAAAATCCTTTACGATGTCATTTCGACAGACTGGGGTATCAACCTGCATGGACACCTTGACGGCAAGTTCTTCGTGACTCCAGGAGCACGATCCTCATCGCAAACAGGGGTCGGACGAGCCCTTCCCATCACAGGCAAGCACTTGGGGAGCCTGGAACCGGACGACTGGCAGGCATGCATCGCGAAGGGCGCCAACCAGTTTGTAGCTGAGCACCACGATCTTGACATGTTCGTCTTCCGTGAAGTGCTGGAAAACATCGCTAGGGTCGAGCGCGTACTTTCCTTCCCAGGGGGGTCCTTGTTGATGGCAGGACGGTCCGGCGTTGGACGAAGAACATCAGTCAGCATTGCTGCCTGCATGTTGGGAGCGACTTTGGTGTCACCAAAGATGGGCAAAGGGTACGGCGTGAAACAGTTCCGGACCGATCTCAAGACGTACATGCAAATGGCCGCCATCGAAAACCGGCAAGTGGTCTTCATTTTGGAGGATTATCAAGTGACAGACTCATCCTTCCTGGAGATGGTGAACTCTTTGCTGAGTGCAGGTGAGGTACCAGGCCTCTTTGCACCGGAGGAGATCGAACCGATGGTTGCCCCGCTCCGCGACGATGCATCTCAAGAGGGATTCCGAGGTCCTCTGTTTTCGTTCTTCTCATCGCGTGTGAAGAAGAACCTCCATATGGCCGTGATCATGGACTACACCAACTCTGCGTTCACTGTGAACTGTCAGAGCAACCCCGCCCTGATCAAGCAGTGCAATGTCATGTGGATGAGCAAGTGGAGTAAGGAGAGCATGTGCTCGCTACCAATGATGGTCATCACCAAGAGTAAGGACTCGGGAGATGCAGCAGGAGTATTCACTCAAGAGAAGAAAAAGAAGAAAGACAAGAGGGAAAGACGGGTGTCCGGCGGAGACTCATTACTGAATGGATTCCTATCCATCCATCAATCCATGCCGAGCAACGCTGCAACACCCAGGAAGTACATGCAGCTCATGAAAACGTATCTGAAAGTATACAAACACAAGAAGCAGATGATCCTCGACAGGCAGCAGCACTTGAAAGGTGGCGTCGACAAATTGAACGAAGCTACAACTGTTGTGGACAAGCTGAAGAAGGAGGCTGGCGAGCAGGAAGTCAAGCTGAATCAGAAGCAGGGTGAAGCAAACAAAGCTCTGAAAATGATAACAAACACCATGAAGTCAGCCAGCAAACAAAAAGAGGAAATGGAAGTTCTGAAAGACAAAGCAGAGAAAGAGAGTGTCAAAATGCAAAAACGTAAAGAAGGTATCGACAAAGAGATGGCCGAAGTGGAACCTGTTTTGGCGGAAGCAAGAAAAGCAGTGGGGAACATCAAATCTGAATCCCTGTCAGAGGTGAGGTCGCTTCGAGCACCCCCAGACGTCATTCGTGACATCCTCGAGGGTGTCATGGGGCTTTTGGGCATAGCTGATACCTCCTGGAATAGCATGAAAAGCTTCTTGGCCCAGAGAGGAATCAAAGAGGACATCATGAAGTTCGATGCTCACAGCATCTCTGTTCCACAACGGAAGAAGGTAGAAAAACTACTCAAAGAAAGAGGGAAAAGCTATGACCCAGTAAACGCGAAACGAGCGTCGCAAGCAGCTGCACCACTTGCGTCATGGGTGAAGGCCAATGCCACATATGCGGTGATTTTGGAAAAAATAAAACCATTAGAAGATGAACAAAATGCGCTGCAGAAGAACATCGATGAAGCACAAGAGGCCATGGATCGTCTTGGGGATGACCTCGGCAATGTGGAGAAGCACGTTCAGGGACTCACAGAGCAGTTGAACAAGTCGACGAAGGAAGCCGCATCCATCGAAGTGGGTCTGACCAAGGCCAAAGAAACGCTGACAGCGGCTGAAAATCTGGTTGGCCAACTGTCTGGGGAATATAAGAGGTGGACCAAACAGATGGATGAGCTGCAGCACGAACTGGAAACGCTGCCATTGAGGTCCCTTTTGGCCGCTTCTTTCATCAACTATCTCTCGGACGCATCCGAGGATGTGCGTGCCTCCAAAACCAAACAATGGTGCGAGGTCTTGGGTCTTGAAGGATTCGAATTCCGCAGTCATATGAGTACGGAGAGAGAAATGCTCACATGGAAGGGCGAGGGTCTGCCATCTGACGACTTGAGTGTTGAAAATGGTGTTGTTGTCATGCACAATGAAACAGTGACGTTCCTCATCGACCCATCATCGCGCGCCATCGAATGGCTGAAAACGCACCTCAAAGATTCAGGGGGAGTGGAAGTTGTTACACAACAAGAAGACAAGTTCTCTACCCAACTGGAAATGGCAGTGAGATTCGGAAAAACACTCATCATACAGGAAGTTGACCACTTCGAGCCTGTGTTGTTCCCACTGATGAGGCAGAATGTGTCCACGCAAGGCACAAGACAGACCATACAGGTCGGTGACAAGATGCTGGACTACAACGAAAATTTCAGGCTGTTCCTGGCCACGAGAAATCCAGAACCAAGCATTCCACCAGACTGCGCCAGCATTCTGACCACAGTGAACTTTATCACCACCAAAGCTGGACTGACGGGTCAGCTGTTGGCGCTCACGCTACAGTCCGAGAAGCCAGAGTTGGAAGTCAAACGAAGAGAGCTCCTAAAACAGGAGGAAGACAACAAAATCAAGCTGTCACAGCTGGAGGACAAACTGTTGCTCGAATTAGCAAGTGCAAAGGGCAACATTCTTGAGAACAAAGAGCTACTTGCTTCCCTGAACGAATCCAAAACCTCCTCCTCGAAGATAGCGGCATCCATCGAAGAAGGACAGAAAATTCAAGAAACTCTCGGAAAAGAACGCGACGCTTATCTTCCACTGGCAGAAAGCGGCTCCCAGCTATACTTCATTGTCACAGATCTCTGCAAGATAAACAACATGTATCATTTCTCTCTGGGTTCGTTCATGGACTTGTTCTCCCAGGCTCTGCAAGTGAAAAGTGAAGGAGTGGACACTAGTATGCGGATCACTACCTTGAAACGAGCAGCTACTGATGCAGTGTATACCAATACGTGCCGTTCACTATTCAAAGCCGATCGACTGATGTTCGCCCTGCACTGCGTGCATGGAATGAACCAGAAGATGTTTCAAGATAATGAGTGGGAGGCGTTCACAGGACAGCTGTTATCCGACGTTAAGACTGATGCAGAAACCCTGCGAAAGCAGATGCCGTCATGGGTGACGGAAGACAGAGCTCTAGCTGTGTCCCTGCTGAAGTCGAACCTACCGAAACTCTGGGACATCCTGAAACTCGACGACAGCAATGCATGGGCAGGCTTCGCTACCAGCCCTGAGTGTGAGCGCAACATGCCAGCACATCTGAACGACAAGCTGACGCCATTTCAAAAGCTGCTCATAGTGCAGGCGCTCAGACCAGATAGACTGCAGACGGCCATGATTGAGTTTGCCTCGTCGGTGATGGGACACGACCTGTCACCACCTCCACTGAACCTTCGGGAACTGCTGAAAGAAACTACCGCAGCAACGCCAGTACTGATCCTCATCTCTCCCGGATCTGACCCCTCAGAGGAGTTGCAGGAGCTGGCGAAGAACAAAGTCGGGCTAGACAAGTTCTCTGAGGTGGCCATGGGTCAGGGACAAGCCGAGATCGCGCTAAGAAAACTGAAGTCATGTAGTGAGTCAGGCGAGTGGCTGTGCTTGAAAAACCTTCACTTGGTGACAGCATGGCTTCCCGTCCTGGAAAAGGAACTGCTGAAACTGACTCCTAAGGACACGTTCCGACTGTGGCTCACTGCTGAGGCTCACAGTAAGTTCACACCAACCCTCCTGCAAAGCAGCATGAAGGTGACATACGAGGCTCCCCCGGGTGTAAAAAAGAACCTCCTTCGTTCTTACACGATGTGGGGACCGGAGTACATAGCAGCTGGAGGTGGTAACGCTCAGCGAGCGCAGGCGCTGTTTGCCCTAGCTTGGTTCCACGCTGTCGTCCAAGAACGGCGGACGTTCATACCGCAAGGCTGGACAAAGTTCTACGAATTCAACTTCGCTGACCTCAAGGCTGGTGCTGATATCCTGGACCGTTTGGTGGCGATGGGTACCCTGCGCTGGGACTACATGCACGGTCTGATGGAAAACGCCATATACGGCGGCCGTGTGGACAACACGTTCGATCTACGTGTCCTGGTGTCGTACCTGAAAGAGTTCTTCAATGGAGAAGTCATATCTGGGTCATCAAAAGCTCATCGTCCTCTGGGCCCAAACATCGACTTACCAACGTCAGCCGACTTCAAGGAGTACCTGCGCATCATCAACTCATTCAGTGAGACAGACAAACCCATCTACTTCGGTCTGCCAGCTAACATCGACCGTTCCGCTCAGCGCATGATCAGCGCGAGCGTCATCAGCCAGCTGAAGGTGCTGATGAGATCCATGCAAGCAACGGACAAGTTCGACCGCGACAAGTGGCAAAAGGAACTGTCACCGGTGCTGAACCTCTGGAAAAAACTCAACTCTGAAGTGAACTTGACAAAACAAATCACACGCCAGTCAGCGCATCGCATGTCCATTAGCAGCGCCAAGGAGCCGATCACATCCTTCATCCAGTTAGAGAAGTTCAACGCGCTGCGACTGGTACAGGATGTGCACCGCAGCCTGGCCAACGTCAGCAAAGTGATCCGTGGCACCATGCTGCTGTCGCCCGATGTCAAGAAGGTGGCCGACAGCCTGATGCGTAACGAGACACCCGGCGCCTGGCAGGCGGTGTGGGAGGGACCTGAGGATCCCTTCCAGTACCTGCGTTCGCTCGTTAGTCGCACGCTCGCCTGCAAGCGCTGGGTGCAGAAAGCCGAGTCGGGATCGCTCCTCAACGAACCGCTCGACCTGTCTGAGATGTTCCACCCGGACACGTTCCTGAACGCGCTGCGCCAACAGACAGCACGCTTGCACAACACGGCCATGGACGGGCTGGTATTCGTCTCGTCCTGGGCCCAGATTGGAGTCAACTCGAAGATGCCGGTGAAGCTGACAGGCCTGCAGCTGGAGGGCTGCGCGTTCGACGGCACGAGACTGACTGAGAGTCGTGCTGATTCGCCGAGTGTCACCACCGTGCCCGTCTGCACGGTGGCCTGGGTTCCGCGTGATGACGCCGAGGCGAAAGTGCCGACCGAAATCATCTCAATGCCGCTCTACATGACGCAGGAACGTGAGAAAGTCGTCGCGTGCCTCGACGTCCCCTACTCGGGTGAAGCCGGGCGCTGGATCCAATCTGGCGCTGCTATGTTCCTCAAAGACTAGTTAGTGGTAGTGCGTGACAGCGCATGTCTTGTTGCGGCGATGAGTAGCATGTTTTGTGTCGAAGTGCAATGGTTTAGTGTCTAAATGACTATTATGGCACTCACCATGTGAACAAGCTGGGAATCGTAGTTTTATCGCGGCATTCACAAATGTTTGAAAGATTGCAGGCATAGTCACGCAGGCCGCGCGCTGTGATGCTTCGGGGGTGATTTATTGTGATAAACTCTTCTAGTATGGGCAGGTATTTTTCGCCATCGCCTGAATGATTTCGTATTTTGCGCTCGGATGCAAATGCATTCGCCATGTTTCCTTTTTGATCTGAGGTTATGAAAGCTGCGTGAATCATTGTGAATGAACGTATGGTAGGATGATGGAAAGATCAGCTTCACAGACAGAAACGTACATAGTTCAGCCATGCAAGGAACAGGTCTGCTGTGAGATTGGACTATGGATGCTTGCGAAGTAGTAGCAAATACACTGAATGGTGACGTCTTATATGAAGTATGCAATCGACTAGGCAAAGAGTGAGCCATCTGAGAAATGAGAATTACGCATTGAAGGGTTCGTGAATTTCAAATGCATAGTGATCGGTTTCAACGATTTATACGCACCAACTGCTTCGGTCAGTACTTACCATTGACGGACGGTGAATGTTGCTGGGCCATGCGTCCTCGTTTCGGCAGGGAAGGGCATTTTCGAGTGGTGCAGCGGGGCGATCTACAGCGGTGACTGGGCCTGGAACCGGCGGCACGGCCACGGCGTGTACACCGAGCTCTGTCCCAGGACCTGCCAGCTGATCCAGTATAACGGACAGTGGTGCTGCGATAAGAGACAGGTCAGAACGGCTCAGACAACAGCCACACATTCAGTTGACACGATAATGTAGACATCAATCTGTATCTGGGACCATCCTGAAATAACCGATAGTTAACTATCCATGGCACACATGAAACTTGTAGCATGATAAATCAGAACATTTATACAGCTAAACAACTTCCTGACCATCTTGATCCAGGTCTTCCTTAAGTAGCTTGCATTCAGGGGCGTCGTCACCGAGGATGCCTGGGGGTGCCCAGCCATCAAAGGTTCCCCCGGAACCCTCTCGCCAGTAACCCTCCCCAGCTTCGAGGACTTTAACATCAGCCCTATGGGGCTGGCTCCCGCGTAGCCCAGGCCGGCCCTCCCAAACCTCGACTTGGCCCATCCGCCAAAGTTTGTGTGGCGACGCCACTGCTTGCATTCAAACATTTCTGAATCCCTTCTCAGTTTCCATTCCAGTTAGTACCCATGTCACGTTCACATCCACCAGTGCTCCGATCGGCCGTGGCCGCGTCATGTCCCCACGAAGCCATGCTGACTGCTGTACGGCAGGGCCATGGCGCGCAGTTCTACGCCGACGGCGAGAGCTATGAGGGCGAATGGCACAACAACAAGCGACGCGGCTGGGGTCGGATGTTCTACAAGGACGGCAGTCTCTACGAGGGGGAATGGAAGGACGATATTCGCGAGGGCAGAGGGCTGCTAAGAAAAGGTACAGTGCTAAGTGTTATCGTTACGTCGTGGGATCCACTGCCTCAGAATGTAACTAACAGGTGATCACTAAGTTTTTGGACAAGCTTTGAAGCGCGGCAGCTGGACTACGTTTACTCGTATCGCGATTAAAATTGGCAGACACAGTGGTCATACTCCTGGCTACTTTGCGCCATCAGTGCACATCCGCCCAGTGTCGTGTCTGGCTGAAGACAAACTCACTCACCGTCTCCATGATCATGGAGCGCGGCACCTCTTCGTTGACAGGGACAAGAAAGTGCGGATACGGCTTCTCAGCTCTTCTTCAGAATGAGCATCATAACCACTCTCACACACTTTCTGTTTAAATCATACCTCAAATATCTTATATGGGGCGCAGCTGGAGAGCATTAGAGGGTCCTCGTCACATTCGACTTGGTGGATTTTGGTCCTAATCGGCAGCTGCACTGCCTCTGGGACATATGCAAACTCTGGGTCATCTGCTGGGTGTCGCTCTCATCTGATTCTTCCATCCATGTCTTTTACTGAACTTTGAACGGCTGTAAGACTTTCTGAATGTAGCTCCTAGTTCCCACTGACGTTAAATATATAACTAAATAACCACAGCAAAAATTAAACGAAAAATTACCGCTTTCCGCAACATTATGCGGACAACAATGCTCTATGAACGCTCGTCAACTGGGCAAGGCTGCCTTGGGATACCTCATTTTCATTTTGGGGTTTCACTTGTTTCGAAGTTTCGAACGATATCATATGAGGTCGACCTTACCCTATTACTGTAGGCATGACAAATATAAAAAAATGGTCGAGGGGGGGGCTCATTCGGCCCCCTTTGGATCTCGGCTCCCATGCGCGAGCCAGAATAACGAAAGTTAGAAGGTAGGGAGGGACCGCAGGGGACCATATAGGGTAAGGCTCTCCTATTACGCACACCTAACATGCAATTATCTTTATCTCTCAAAGTACGAGGAAAACCCAT
>JARFNZ010133305.1:0-11069 GCA_031763405.1 Balanus nubilus
GGGGGCGTTTACCCCCCCCCCCCCCCCCCCCAGCAAGTCGAAGGTGGCGAAATACCCCAGCAACTGCCGGGTTAAGGCCTGAGGGCTGCACATTTTTCCTTTCACATGGGCTCAAAATAGCCACCGGAATCGCGCACATCCGGTCAAGTGCGGTACAGTATGCCAACCACGTATGTAGTGCGGTGCAGCATACCAATCACGGATGTAGTGCGGTGCAGTATACCTTTCAGTAAAATGTGCGGTACGATGTAGCAACAGTCACAGACACTTACCGACACCGTTGCGGCGCCCTTAAGCCCCAATGCCAATCATCATCATCATCATCATAGACAGATGCAGCGCTGTGTCGGTTCCTATATATATGCAATATGCCACTAGACATCAAGCATTATACGAGTGACGTCGACATTAGTGAGGGATGCGTCTCCCGCAGGATCGGTCCATCACATTAGCATGGTTAACTTTAACATACATAGGTAAACCGTGTAAATGTTTCAGGGCAAACTGACTGAACCCCCTCCCCCCTCAAATTGGTGGTGGTGTTCACGAATTACCTACAAATGTTCTTTCTGAAGTGCGCAATACACCAACTAAGCTGCACAGACATGCACGGTGCAACAAACATGTCGACCCCCGAAATGGTGCAATGTGGTGCATAGGCGTAGGAACGTCACGAAAATTGCGCGTGTGGGGGGGGGGAGGCAGTGAAACTTTTATCTCACCTTGTGGGAAAACCGACCCCCCTATGATAAATGTATTGGTAAATTTAGACTCCTCTCGCCTTGTTGAATCTTTTGCCGCCTTTAGATTCGTCTTTGAAAACAAATTGAGGATTTTAGCGAAATTTGGGGCCTAAAAGTGTGGGGGGCATGGCACCCCCCCCCCCCCCCCAGTTCCTACGCCTATGATGTGGTGCAACAAAATAAATCATCCATAGACGAGATATGGTGCAATCCTGAGGTGGGAGTTTCCAGGAACGCTACGCCCCACTTCCAGGTTATCAGAATTAACATTAGGGAATATGACCACAGTACAGGAGTGAGGAGCTCAATACCTGCCTCCAGCCAACACCTGGCTGCCCTTTCAAAATTTGATGATGCTGAACTCGATAATAAGGCTAAACAAAGTCCGAGAAAACAAAGTCCAAAAACAAACAAAGTCCAAACAAAACAAAAAGGTCCGCCCCATAGCTCAGTTGGTAGAGCGCCAGACCCCCGGTAGTGAGAGCTCGGGTTCGAGATGCTTCGGCGCTCAATATTTACTCCTGACGGGGATGGCCTGCGGTCGGTGGCAGCGGCCGCACGGTCAGTTGAAGTCGGTGAGTGGGGTGGACCGTGTCCGGCTTTGTGGGCACGTTAAACTTTCGAACTAAATTCTACCGGCTACCTGGAATTTCCCGATCGGATGGTAGAGGTCAGTACCTGCGCAACAAGCTATGCTTAGCGCGGGTTCGGATCTCGCAAATCCGTCCATTCAAAAAGTTCAGACTAAATTTATAAAAAACGAAAAGAAAAAAGGGACCTTTGGTGGTAATATACTACAAACAGTTAAAATCAACGTAACGATTTTTGTGTCACTGATGGTAAGGCTCAAACGTGCAGCCACATCACCAAACAGGAGATATTGGAAAATGATTTTTGACTCATCTCCAACTCTAAAAACAATTGCCTGATTATGATCCGCACAACTTCGGCATGATGGCCGCCACCATAAATATTGCATCGAATTTGACATTTTTAATACGTTCTTGTTTGTTCTTGTGTAATGTGTTCTGCTACGCAATTTGTTTATTTCGCTAAAATATAGCCACCATAAATATTACATGGATTTTGGCGCACTTTAACTCATTAAATAAAGTTAAGTTTATGTAAATATATTAAATAGCAGAATAAAAAGTTCCTGGCGGCACGTTCTGCTATGCGGTTTGTTTACGCTTCATTTGCGCTGCCAAGCAGAATATTCAAATTCGCCGCGGAAGATGGACCAAAGCCGGGCGGAATCCGACGACACGGTAAAGGGCATTGCGTACTTAACTTAGTCATAGCCTCTGCCAATCGTGCTGATTCATGTTTTTCGAAAGATAAAGAGAGGACTGTGCTTGACTAAAAAAAAATGGAGAGTAGAAGTTTGAACGGAAAGCACGATGATAACATTCTTTTGCTGGCACACTCCAAAATCCTAATTAAATTTATCCTTCAAATGTTATCTAGTGACGGCGCGATTCCAGTTATTCCAGAGTCTGTTAGGTTAGGAAAAGTACCCACGGTTTTATTCAAACTAGTGCGAAAAATAAATATTTAAATGACGATGGCATACGATTGAGGGCGAAGTTTTTTAAACCGACTGGAGCGGTTTAACAGGGGAAAATGGCTCTATCACATATCACATTTTGTATTTTAGGTGACAATGTCCCTTTAACCCGCACCACGATGGAGGGGCGAAACGACCTCTCCCCTTTTTTCCTGACATACTTAAAAAATAACGCTACAAGCGTCACCAAACCTTGCATGCCCTTTCCGACATCGATGCCACATATACTAGCGAAAGGAAAATGAAGAGGTCATGATAGATCGACCAAAAATGACGTCAGAGTGACGTCATGTTTTCCAATTTAAGGCCAAATAGGGGTTTGCGAAACACCTGTCAACCGTACTTTTAAAGATAAAGACAATTGTTAAATATCATAGAACTGAGAATAGACCGGGCAATCAAACAGCCATCTAGGATTTTCGATTTTCTTTAAATTGGGAAAGCTGAAAAAAATCAAGTTCCATTTTTTTATATTTATGCAGTCACAAATCTTTTAATTTTTCGAAACGGGATATAAGTGATACAGACATTTCGATGAATATGTGTACCAAATTTAAAGTCAATATAATAAAAATGACTGAGTAATATCCTTTCAAAAGCCAAAAACGGCCACTTCTCACGACGGTTATACGAATTCGCATAATTATCCGTATTTTATTTGTATCCGATTCCAATGAGGAAAATAATGTTTTAAGGTCATTTCTCGTGTTCTTGACAAAAACAAAAATGGAGAACAGCTCCCCCCCTCCCCAAACACGTAGAACAGCTCCCAATGCTAATATAAGCAATTTGACTTTTGTGACCTCGTGGCCCCGTATGACCTTGGCCTGACCCATGACTATCAAAGGCTTCGAATGGTACTTAGAAGTGTTAGGAACAAAATTCATGCGGATTTAGTAGCTTCTTATGCGTGACATATCATTATTTCGCCCGACAATGTCAACCGGCGAAAACGGGCAAAAATTGTATGTTTGACCTGGCCTGTGACGTCATCAGTGATCTTGAGATCATTTTTCGCATGTCATTCTGAAATTTCGTGTACAGGGACATCGAATACCGTTTAATTTGTGAAAATCAGCCCAATAGTCTCGGAGATCGTATGGGGGAGGGGGCGAAACGCCCCTCCCTCCCTCCAATCGGCGGGCAGGGGTCGGAAATAGCCCATGTGGACGCGGGTTAATTATGCTCAGCGTTGTGTTACTATTAGCGTGCCGTTAAACCCTGTAACGCTTTTCTGAACAACTTTTTGTTAAACCACTTTTTGGGGCTAAGGGGCGCCGATGTCTGCTTATATTTCTGTCCCTAGATGGCGCCAGTGGTAAACGCCTAAAGTTAGGCTGCACCGCATAGCTTGAAGCCGGGGACTGCGCACTCGTAATGGAAGGTAGCCAATAGCCATGGTGTTATATATAACACTATACCTATACCTATTACTTTAAACAAATACAATATGGACATTTTGTAAGCCTTTTGAATATTGTTTCATGAAAACGAAAACAATAATTTAAACCAAACGCTCCATAAGATTTAATTCAGAATAAATTTATTGCATTCTGCTAGATGATAGACAAGGCAAAACATGATGAACAATAGTATAGGTATAATGGTCACCAAGCAGTCTACAGGGTTCAGCTAGTAAATTCTGGCGACATTAGCACACTATGGACCTGTATTTGTATTTGTATTTGTACTTGTATTTGTATTTGTATTTGTATTTGAGCTTACGAATCATTTCATGTGAATGGTTTAGTGTTCGATTCGTCCATATCCGCCTCTGATGTAGGGGATTCCCAATGAAATGCGTAGTGAATTAGTGAATACCGATGGCACCGCACCTGGCGGCCCCTCCCCCCCCCCCCCCCCCGGCATGCAGATGGAGGTACCAGGGGCCACTGCAAGGTAAACAAATCGCTGCCATCCCTCCCCTCCCCATCCCCTTCCAGAGCACCCCTCCCGACCATCCATCATCAGACCTGTCCGCCGCCGGGCGGGTACAGCCGAGCCCCGTGAGGCTCACCGAGAGCTCCTTCGCTACCCGAGCGTTTTTCAACCACATGCAGTATGCACACGTTTGGCGTGTGAGGGGAGCTACGTCTGCACTGAATACCGGACCCGGAGCCGAACGCTCGGGGTCTGCTGTTCTGTCCCGCCTCTGGCTAGGGAGGCGGATTAGGGGGGAGGGGGGAGCCAGGGAGGGAGTGTGGCAGGTGCTCAAATCCTCATGTCTCTGCTAAGCGTTGCAACAGTGGTCGTGTAGATGAACAGGAAGATGCAGCATTAGTTTTGAGGCAGTCCTTGCGTGCTGTCCTTGCGCTGAAACGGCACCAAAAATCCCCAGTTCTCTGCGAGGGGTTCCGGGTTACCGATAACCCTCACGTGAATGAGTAGAAATAAAGTGAATGTAATGGTTCTGAGGCCCCGTTTTTTTTTGTGTGACCAATACTGAAAATACCTTGGTCTCTGCGCGGGGTTTCCGATATGGGTCGGTATCTTGAACGTGAATGGGGTAATTAATTCAAATAGCCTGTCACAAATAAGACTTCGTATGTAGCTATATGATTCTATAGGATATCCTACTATGCTTAGCTTAGTGTTCATACTACAAAATCGTTTGCATGCACCTATTTCTACGATGCGATAATAAGAAGACTGCGTGACCAGTATTAACAGTACATACGCACCGCATTGCACGCGCATCGGCACACGTGAAACGTTAAATAGGTGTGTTTTGTGAAAAGTATGGGAAATTCGCCTACTTCATACACCAGCAGGGAACCGATTTAAATAAAGTATTTAGGACAATTTCAACGAAGAGAAGAAGGTGGGCGACTTTGAATTAATTCATCTATTCGTGACACATCAGTCATTCGATCAATGTAAGAGTAACTTTTCATCCAGTTCTATCACATTTTATCCCACGATCATTCAGCGTGGTTCGTAATTTTCGATGACGGAGCGATTTTGAGAGACAATGTTCAGTGTCCAGCCTGATGGATTGTGAGCATGCCGACAAAACAGCCCCAGTCTGTGTTGTGTCTGCAGGCCCCAACATGACTGGCCGAGAGCGTTAGTGCACGGTGCACCCGCCGTGCACCCGCTGATCAGTGTGCACCGTGCGCTGTACAGTGTACCCCGTTTTCCCGCTGTGCCCAGCGCTGCGCCTCGTTAGGACACGTCTGAACACCAGGGGGCGCTGTATCTGCCGGCTGACCACGCTTCTTACCACGCGAAACAGACGATGGGCACTCTCTGGCGGTATGTGGCACTCTCTGGCGGTCTGTGGCACTCTCTGGCGGTCTGTGGCACTCTCTGGCGGTCTGTGGCACTCTCTGGTGATCTGCGGCACTCCGTAGCACTCAGTGGCACTCAGTGGCACTCAGTGGCACTCAGTGGCACTCAGTGGCACTGAGTGGCACTCAGTGGCACTGAGTGGCACTGAGTGGCACTGAGTGGCACTGAGTG
This sequence comes from Balanus nubilus, assembly GCA_031763405.1. Taxonomy (NCBI): domain Eukaryota; kingdom Metazoa; phylum Arthropoda; class Thecostraca; order Balanomorpha; family Balanidae; genus Balanus; species Balanus nubilus. Next base: position 5,773 of record JARFNZ010133305.1, read on the forward strand.
GCACTCAGTGGCACTCTGTGGCGATCTGCGGTACTCTGTGGCGATCTGCGGTACTCTGTGGCAATCTGCGGTACTCTGTGGCAATCTGCGGTACTCTCTGGCGATATGCGGTACTCGCTGGCACTTTGTGGCACTCTGTGGCACTTTGTGGCACTCTGTGGCACCCTGTGGCACCCTGTGGCACCCTGTGGCACTCTGAGGTATTTAGTTGTCATTATTCTGTGCTTTATTCTATGTGCTTTATGTGCTATATTGTGTCATTATTAATTTATCATCATTCTGTGCTTCTTGGTGAATGCTATCAACTAGCCATCGTTTTTGTGAGAGGAGGGGTGTGTAGGGGAGGCGTATTTTCATTCTCCGACTCATCAGCGCTAAACCGATTTCGCGCGGCAGAAGACGCAGCACCATGAGGCCGGCGTGGGCGGCGACAATCCCAGAGCCCTGCGGGAGGAGGCAGCCACGCTCTGTCGGTCGGGCACTTACCATCGTGGATCATCCTCTGCATGATCTTCGCCATGTCCTGTATCGTTCTTGAGCCAAGATCTGACGACTGGTCCGACTCGACGGCAAGGTCTGTACAAAAACTGGTTAAGGCTAACGAACGACATCGGTTGGTGACTGTGGCGGGCTCTAGCTGACAAACTGTCCGCCAGGAGTTGTCCTGCGGTGTCCGCGGCCAAGGCGTTGGGTCAATCGGCGGCCCTGCTCGGCGGCGGACTCGACAGCCCGGCGCTATGGCCGGTAAGAATCGGCCCGAGCTGCTTCCCTCGAACGGTCATTAGCGGGGTTATGATTCATGGCGATAGTGTGTGTGTGTAGGCAGGAGAGAGTCGATAGGACCGAACGCTAGCCAATTGGGGCCAGCAGCAGTCGGGACCCGTCAGGACTAGATTAGAATCAGTTAGGACCATCCAGGACCAGGCAGAACCAAGGAGAACCAGCAAGGACAATGCGACCAAGTGCGACCAGCCGACCCTGACAAGACCAGTGGGAAGGACAGTACGAATAGCGTGAAGTTTATTAGTTAGCACAGTCGGCGTCCAGTTCCACCAATGATGTGAAGTTTATTACTTGGCGTAGTCGATGTCCACCGATGATGGCGGGTTAAAGAAGGAGGCCGGTAGAAAAAAGATTACGAATCGAAGCCGAACAATCGGCTTCAATGCGACACCAGATTCGATCCACGTAATGACAAGTGGCCTACGCGAAAGAAGGGAACAATGTTCCTGGACATTTAAATGGGTCCTATGCCGGAAATACCAATTCGAGTGGATGAAACCAAATGGTCGCAAAGCCAGGGAATAAGAAGAGTGATAACGCATCCACCGTACATGACGGTTGCAAATTCAAACCGAAGTAGAACCCTGCTTAGTGATGCTCAGACAACGAATACTTCGCCCTTGGACGCTAAATCAGCTTATTGAGCTCTGAGAACAAGATCACGCATCGTTGCAGAATATGCAACACTGAACAGGGTTTGTAAATCCCTGCAGCTCCCACCAAGCGAACAACACCTCGACTTTGCACAGCATCACGCGTGCGTTTTGTGCAACTTCCCTGCAGATACACAGGAAAAATGGTGCACCGGATGCATGCGAAAAAAAAAACGAGAACTAAAGACAAACTCTTTAGAACCTCGCAGCGACAAATAGCGGATCTCCATGTGTGGCGGGGCGGGCGTCTCACGCGGACGATAGCTCACGCTTCATCCAGCTGCCAGTGCCGTCCAGCGGTCATATTTCACAGCTGTATGAGACGGAAAACAGTGCGATGACTGGGGAAAAGTCGCACGACTGTCGCGACCCGGGCCACAAAGGACCGAGCAGGACAGCACGCCGCTCCGGCCGCACGGTTCGGGGCCGGCCGGACGGTTCTGGGCCGGCCGCAAACTGGTTTGACTCCGTGCCGCGCCGATCGGAGGCGAGGGGGGGTCTAGTGGGGACGCCGACACCGGGACAGGACCGGGACCAGGACCAGGACCAGGACCGGGACCGGGACCGTGACCGGGGGGGGAGTCGGACTCGGACTCGGACTCCTCCCGCGACCGGTCCGGACGATCAGTCAGATCCCATGGAGCGATCTGAGCGAGCTCGCCGGTCCGGCTTACAAGGCCGACACCACGCAGCGTGGGGTGTATCCGGTATTTCAGAGCGAGACCGTGAACTGGCCAACCAGCCCCGGCTCTCATCTCTCTTTTGGCACTCTCTGGAAAGTCTCAGCTCTCTTCCTGCTTGCGTAAAATCCATCTGTCGATTTATCGATATTTATTTGCCTCTGCAAACTCTTGAAAACGATCCTTAAGCCGAATCCAAACCATAGACCACAATGACCACATTTCCGACTTTTTGGTCACAATTTCTTTGGAAGTAAAAGCGAACTTCGTCGGCTTTTTTGCAATCGTAATGCCAGAACAAGGCTGTCCACTTCTGCTTGCTAAGCAACTCTCATCCCATGTCGCACATGGCCTTCGCAGTCCGTCACCGCAGGCTGAAACCAAACAGGCTCCCGAGTCACCGGGATTAGAGAGACTCCCGCTAACCGGTCCGGTCGCGTCGGCATCATGAACTACCACCGTCAGGCGCCGTGTTCGGACCGATCCCCGGCCACAATCAATGGCTCCCCTGGCCATCGACCACGGCTCATGACCTTCGGACCGTGCGCTGAAGGTCAGGTCCTAGCACCCGAGAAGGCCCGCCAGCGCCCGCGGAGGAATACATTATGTGCATTAAGTCGTGAGCACGATGTCTATCTGCTTGGCCGTCCAGTTTGACTGGAGTTCTGTTTGTAGGAAAACGACTCGCCGTGAATAGTAAGCGCACGTGCAAACTAGCCACGTGCAGGATCGGCCATGGCATTGATAAGTCCAGAGAAGGCGCAGGCGATTCTAGTGGGTGTTAATATGTGCAGAGGTGTGTTTACAATAGGTGGTTCTACGATTCAGCCTGCAGCGGTTCTATGCTGGGGTGCCATAAACAGCTGTACCATGGACATGGTCCTCCCCAGTGGCCCACCGCACCGCAGCAGCCGATGCAAGTCAAATAGTGCCCCGGGGAGCTGTGTTGCCGCGGACGACTGCAGGCTGACGTCGTTAAAGGCATGCCAAGCTCTCCTGTTGCCCAAACAACTTCGGGGTTAACACGCTGAAGCATTTGTGTGATGTTCAGAGATAAACCGCTGCAATACCACATCTGACAGGCGGATCCGAGTGTAAACTGTAACCAGCAGCCGGTAAACTTACAAACCACCATCTCTAACCTGACTAGTGATGTCCGGAGACCTGTAGATCGTCCGTCACTGATCACCCTTGGACCTATCACCGCCAGCTAGCTCCGTCCCAGTTCCGCACACCTGTCGGAGTCCGGCCACAGGTGTGCGGCGCGAGGGCACGACCCGTCATCACTCCGCCAGCACGCCCGCCGCCACGTCGCCAGCGGCGGGGGCGGGGGCGGGCGACACTCACCACTTGGCGGCGGAGTCAGCTGCGGCGGCGGCGGCGGTAGAGGGCTGACACGCACGGGTCAGTTGCGGCAGCGGCACACAGACTGGCCACGAAGTCCGCCGCCGGTCGCCGCCGAACCCCTCCCGGCGCTCTGTGTAAACAGCCAGCCGCAGCTGGGGCCGTCTCAGGCCGCCAGCTGATAATTTCTGTCGACGTGGGCTCCCCGCCGCCATGTGGACCCGCCAGGCTCCGCAGACTCGGCAGAGCTGGGGTGGTGTCAGGGCGTCACGGCAGACTCGCCAGGGTCACCACACGGGCGGCAGATGAGGGCCAGTGAGGGCCCGACCGCCCGGCAGCAGCGGCAAATGTAAACGCCCGACGGACGGCCCAGTTTTTGCGGGGGCGATCTGCACATGGTTGCTTACGTGTTATCAGGAGATGGTCAGAGGCGTGCTTTATGTCGGTCTGGCATCGACAGCTCGCCAGTGACGCCAGGACCGACAAACAGCGAGTTCGCACTGACCAGTGACCAGCCGGATCCTGGTACCGGAACCAGCTAGGGTCCGGTACCGGGATCCGGACCCGAGCTGTTAGGCGGAACGCGTGGAAACGCGAAATGCGCAGCGCGAGATTGCGTAATGCGTAACCAGTTATCGGCCGTGTTCCTTCGTTCGTTTCACAGAGCTCAGACAATGGGCGTTCCTATCGTGGTTTGCTGATTTTAGAGAAACTTTGGGGAGGTACGGAACAATCTTCGCTCGGTTTGGAGCGTCTCCTCGGTTATCGTTCATCAGATCCGTAAGAAGCGGAGGTGGATCGGTTTGGATGAGATACTCGACATACCATTATAACAAGGTTAATTAAATATACGGTTTGTTTCCACGTCCGGATAGCGACAGAAATATATAACCCATATGATCAAGTTCCGTTATTATAATGACTTCTAAAATATAATCCTAAGAATAATGGAGTTCTCGATAATTAGCCGGGTGAAAAAAGCTTCGGGTGCATCGATATCGAAACCATAATTGATTGTACGAAGTGTCTAAAACATCTTATTTTACCAGGAAAACTCTTCAACTATTCCCTCATGAGTTTTCAGGAGTCCAAAGAAGATAATGCACTTCAAAGAAAGTCGTCATACAGTGTAATCTGCGCTAAAACTTAACTTAAGCCTTCCAAAAGTGGTTCCTACGTCGTCCCATTACATACTAAATTGCCGCACCTTACATGCCTCGAGTGAGTAAAACATACCAAAATCACCGGAAAACTCAGACGGAAAATACATAGTAAACTTGAGTCATCGTCAGCGCTAGCTGAAACCCGGCAAATGAACGCAGCTACTTTTCAGAGCTGGCCTGGAACCTGGGAAGTGCCCGCTCGACACCACGTGAAGGAGCCGGTCACGCGATCGTCCGGGGCATCACCAGAACTGCTGATGTGGGGGCGGGACGATCCCCATCTCCCCCACGACCTGCACCACGTCACGTCATCACGACACCACCACGTCACGTTATCACGTCACCACCACGTCAACAGAGCACCGCCGCGCAGCTGGAGCCTGAGTGTAGCGGTGTTTTCGAGTAATAGCGTCACAGCTGCCAGTTATGCAGTGTCCTATTGTTGGTGCAGCCTCGTGGAGTGGTGCAGACGCTAGTGCCCCTGGTAGAGCGATAGTGCGGTGTCCACCAGCAGTCGGTGGGCAGGGGTCAGCCAGCCGTGTCTCCCATCACTGGACGGCCGCGTCCCGGCCCGTCCCGGCCCGTGTCGCCTCACCCGAACTCAGCTCTCCGGTCGGTTGGACTCGGGGGATCAGCAGCACTCCCTCCCTCCCTCACTCCCTCCCTCCCCCTCC
>JARFNZ010133316.1:0-11067 GCA_031763405.1 Balanus nubilus
CCGTCAGGCGGCGCCCATGGGCGCCGCTCCCCAGTTCACACTGAACCCGTCACGAACGGCGCCCACACGGACCGTTTTGTGAGAAACGGGTGGCGGATGGCGGATGGCGGAGCCAGTGCGAACCGCGGGTTACCTGCGGTTCGCACTGGCCCCGCCATTATATTAACTATCGCACCTCATATTCTCTCCTAATAAATGACTCTTAGGGATTTCTTCAAGATTGTTGTCAGGTGGTACTTGCTTAGCGACTTTTGTGTGCGCTATTTTTGAATAAGTTAAAAAAAATAGACATAATTTTCGAAACAAAAATGAAAGATAGCAAAAAAAAAAAAGTTGAACTAAGGAAAGAACTGTCATTTGCGCTGCAATCTCTAAACTTATTGATCTCGCATTGCGATTGGTGAAGGGTATTATAGCATCTCAATGCTTTACAAATCATGACATTTTATAGGTACTTCCAATTTTCATGTTCAGCTTCGAGCTTTATTTTAAAACAGAATTAGGTAAAATTTTCGTAGAATAGATATAGAATAAAAATTAAGCTAGAATATCCACACATACACTTTAAGCCAATATTTTCAAAACAATTCCATTCCCTTTAACAGTATCGCACCTCTCTTCACCGTCCTCTGCTGATGCAGGGCGGCCTGCAATGTCGTATGATCCGGGGTGGGTGTCGTGCATCGCCGTCCCACACGCCTCCGGCATTGCCTCAGCATCACATTCTTGTCACAACAGGCCGACACGCCCCGCGGCGGCTGTCGTGACGATGAGCCCGCTACCTCCCTGGCCCCCGGCCCTGGCCCAGCTGTGGGGCGCACGAACAGACCCCGGGTGACCGCGTCAGGGAGGCGTCCACTTCCAGCGGTAGTCGGATTCGTGCTCAATTAACTGAAATATGCCAATTGTCTGACCAGAGGATGATGCTGATAAAGCTGCGATCAGTTTGTCAGGCATTGTTGGTCTTTCCTGTCATGCAATTTTCGATAAACTCGTCCATACACACATCGTAAACTTTCAACAAGTGGTATTTCACCTAACACTGAGCAGTGAACATATCAAATATCAGTAACTACGGAATCACTATATTGTCAGTAATAAGTCACCATTTCTGATCTCGCTTCTTCCACAATATCCCCCTGCTTTTGGTGTCGGTAGGCTGATAAATATTTGCACCTCTATTGGCTTGGCATGGTGACTAAAGGCTGATTCACAGTCTTCGCGCAGTTGCGCAAAGTGGATGCGGGTGCCCACAGGCGCCTATTCAAATACATGGGCAAGTTTGCGCCGTCAATTTTTCTTCCCGCAGCCTCTTGCATCGTGTCGTTGTGGTGAACTCCGTTCACCGTGTTTGAATAAGCACCCGCATTCAGTTCGTGCAGCTGCGCGAAAACTGTGAATCAGCCTTAAGCTCGGTCAACTGCTTGCATTTATTATGCGTTTTAACAACTTTCGCGGGATCCTGGTCAAGGAGTTTAAGTTGCTCTCATTGTTTTAACAAAGTGAGGGTTTGCAATTAATTACACCGGGTTATTAACATGTAAGCAGATAAATATGCCATGTCATTAACGTTACTAACTGCACGGTGGAATGAGATTTAATGTTAATGAAGAAATTAATGTCCACTAGCTACACATGGGAACATGATGTGCGGGTGATTGTATGTGCAGATGACGTTGTGAAGTAGAGCTGTCAGCTCCATGCAATCTGTTATCTAACTTTGTTTAATCAGGCCGTTGATTGTTTCCGAGGGCGCGGTGTTCTGGGAAGGCGTCGGTCGGTCGGTCGGTTCGGTGTCGTCTTAAACTGGCCTGTGGCCGGGCCGCCGCAGCACGATCTAACGACCTGCCGGGCTGGGCCGCCCTGCAGCCGCGGCCAGGCCCAGCTCCGTCGGCTAGCAAGGAATTCGTGAGGATCGCGCCGACTTCTGGCCATTTCCAGAAACAGGGCCGCTCTGTGTTGTTGGCCGGCCCTCGCGCTATCAATCTTAGGCGAAGCTTTCTTCTAAATAAGTTGGCCAGTGGCGATGAGATGATTATAACAATGATATGGCTCAGGTTAATTTGTTAGGAGCTGTAAAAATAATCTGCCTGACAAGAAAAGAAGGAAGAATGCATAACAAATAACCAGATACAGGTTCATTACTTTTCGAAGACTTCCTGGCAAACATCCGCTGTGGACATGCACGCGGAGTGAACATATTCAATCACTTTGCAAAATTATACCGGTAAACTCCTTGATCAACAACAGTGTGTTTCATATTTTGTGATGCCTATCTGATTGGCTTTCCTGTTTGCTTCTGACGTGTCCCTTTGCGGCCGTCAACTCATAAGTGTAAAGCTCATAACATAGATAACTGTAGTAACTACAGTTATCGTTAGTTATACAGTTATAGTTACTACAGTTATAGTTACTGCAGTTATCTATACTCACAATAATCTTGTATTTCCAAAGGGGCACGATCCGAAATGCCCTCCGCGAAGAGTCACAGATATCTTCAATGTAAATTAATCATATTAGAAGTAAGATTCCATTTTTTTATAGTGACTTTGACATTGCCAGCACGGGACAACTTGCAAAAACATACTTCACACCGTGCGCCGTTTGGTAAAAAGTAAAGCATAGAAGCTTATCGTCAGTCATCAAAAGCTGCATATGTATTAGTGTTTTCATATATTTTTAGCTGATTAAATATGATAGGACCGTGCGTGCGTGCATGCGTGCGAGCGAGCATCCGAGTGGCATCGATACATTCGTTAATAACTCGGAAACTGTTGGGAGTGGATGCACGACATGTGCACGCAGGGCCACTGGCAGTGGGATATTGTCGTGTTTAAATTTGGGCACACCATGACCGACGTGACGCCATCGGCGCGTGGGCTCGTGCACCATTGCATTGGTTCAATTTTGGAAATTATAAATTCGGAAATGGCAAAAGCTGGCCGGTACCGCATGAATCCCGGGTCGATAGCTGGGTAACGGACGACTCGGTAACAGCGGCATGAATCCCGGGTAGACAGCTGGTTAACGGACGACTCGATAACAACGGCATGCGACAAACACGCTTAGATAGAGAACAGATCGGCCTGGCGTATGGTGTGTCGTACAGAGTAAAGCGTGTGCCACGTGCCGAGCCCTGAAATAAATAATTTGTTATTTTCGGATATTTTCTACGATTGATGTCGGCGCTCAGCAACCGTTGGTCACATGAAGATAAAAACAGGCGCTACGTTGTAGGAGAATGTACCGTCTTCAAATATAGGCGGAGCACCATGGTGTTTGATACATAAATGGTAGGACATAAAATCTTTCAGTTAATTTTTTGCATATAAGATGGTACTAGAGACAGTGCAAATTACTTCAATCGACTCAGGTTTGTGCCGAATTAAATTCTCTACACACTATATAGTATTTTTCGTTTATTGAAACAGTATCAGAAATCCTAACTAAGCGTGATTTTTACAACGAGCATATCTCGTCGGTCGCTCTGCTATTCAGTCAGCGTAGTATGCTTTGCAGACCTTGTCCCTGATCAAAGCGCAAATTCGACTAGGAATTGACGCGATTAGACGTTGGAAAATAGCCTTGTAATTACCTATGATCCTCCATACTCATTTGCTGACAGTTTTAAGTTGCTGCTTAGTTTGTGAATAGTCTGCGTTCACAGCATCCTTCACGATTGCCCACACATTCTCTATCGGGTAAAGTTTGTGGACGCCGCTGCGCACAACGGCTTGGTGGATTCATCTGCGTTGAGCCCTGAGGCCAGGTGAAGTTGCCGCATGCAAGTGGCAAGATGAAACCGCAACCATATTCGGAGCCAAGATGCCACAGAACACTTCCGCAGACTCTTGGAAGTTTCCACCAGTCGCCCATGAGGAACGCAAAATAATTGCTGGTGGTTGGCTCGTGCAGAATGTGCGGGCGAATGTAAAAGAAACTGGCATACGAAGACCGTTAACCCACAAACTAATGGTTGGAAACTGATGACTCCAATCAAATGGGAATGATGGATAAATTACCTGACAGCTTCGCACGTAAATCTGTGGCATAGATGCACAGGTCTGCATATCGCACTGACGCTAACTTACAGACGCGTGTAAACCGAAAAATATATCCGTCGTAAAAACTTCGCAATTAACACTTATTTCATCATTTCAATAAAGGAAACATAAAAAATAGCGTGTTTCACTTATTTCATCATTTTAATCAAGGAAACATACTAGTGTGCAAATAGTCTAATTCTGAGCAGATCTGAAGCAACCAAAATAATGCGCATATCCCATAATATCAGATTATCTGCAAAAAAAAAACGTTTATTTAATGTGCCGTTTGCTCGCGTCTCAACTGTGAAGATGGGAACGTTTGTAAGGCTCGCAACTTTGGCGAATGTTTTTATTCGTCAAAATCCCCAGACGGATTTCCTCGCAGAAGGTTTTCTCTCTTTTAAATCGTCTGTTTTAGCCCATGCTAAGAGCGTGTCGTGTGTATCTGTGTAACTATGCGTTTGTACATTTTATTTTTATCTGTACATTTTATGTGTATGTGCGCTGGCGTGTGTATATGTGTGTATGTATGTATGCGTGATTGTTTAGTCTGTATTTATGAGCACTTGACTTCGCCTGTAAGTGGGTGCAATGCCTGTTGCCGATTTAACTGTACAAATGAAATGAAACGAAATGAAAAATAAGATTGTAGTTTATTATGCTCGACCCTTTATGTTGTGATACTAGACGTTGAAATTGAAACTTGATATTTTTAGACAGTTGTATCCTTTACATCGTCATAACGCCACATTTCAGGACGAATTTCACCGGAAAATGTACACAGCCGGATAGCGCAATATTGGCTGACCAATATCTGCCCAAATTAGTTCGCTTCCGACTAAAAGGTAACTTTTTAAAAACAAATGTGAATTCCTGCTAACGCTCTTTGCTAACACTAACGTTGTAAATGTTCTCCTCGAATAAAATACCCTCGCGGAATATTGGCCCAGATTTGTAAACGCTGCTGCTCGGTAATGCTGCTCGGTAATGACTGACTTCATTACTGACTGGCGGCAACACCTCCCTTTTAAAGATTTTGCTGCTTAGCGGATGAATAATTTCTAAGGTATCTAAACAGCTATTCGTTCCTGTTTTGGCAGGAAATAAGACGGGCCGAAATGAGAAAAGACGAAACAGAACAAACAAATATCGGTCATGAAAACGAATAATGATGAAAAATGTTCATCGCTCGGAATGCACAAACCATTGGCATGTTCACGATCAATACCAGTTGATGTTGAGCAGAATGTAAGAGCAGGGCACGGGCAGCGAACATCAACGTACTGGCTGGTGATTTATATTAGCTGTCTTCGGATACGGGCGTGGAACGAATTCTCTGGCTATTCAAATTAGCTGTCTTCTGAACAATGCTGTTCAGCATTTTGCACATCGCAATGCAGGCTTTCTAGTGTTATTAAAACACTAATGTACACAACGTCACATTTCATCACGCGAAAATGCGAAGTGGTTGATAAATGCTGCTCAACTAATTAGTTAAATTATGTTAATAAAAGCTTGGTAACCTACTCCAAGCTCGTTCAGTCTCGTGTACACGATGCGATAGTTATCGCGCATGGTCCTCTCCTCTCACGGTGTCCCAAAATTTGCTGATTTGGGTGAATTACTATAGCCTGTTTTTTTTGTGTATCTTCTACCTTCACTCAAAGATGTTCTGAGCTAAAGGCACACGATTTATTGAAGTTTTTCCGGGAAATAAAGACAACTGAGTAAGGTCCGGTTCTCACTGAAAGTAAAACAAATACAGACAAGCCTTGGAAGATTATGAAGTTGAGCAGGCCAACATCAGCTAGAAGCACAATCATATTCGTTTTGGACTGTTTGTGTTTTGCGGCAGTTGTGGCCCGTTTGCTTCGCATTTATGCTCAGTGAAAACTGGGTTCTACTCAGTTGCTTTTATTTTTTATGTAAAACTTTTAAAAATCGCATGCTCATTAGCTCAGACGTTGTTGAGTGAAGGTAGAGGATACGGAAACCAGACTATAAATACTAATTTTCCACTCTCACTCTTGATTTTGGAGGCGAATTTTTAACTCCCAAGTTATCAGTTGGGAATTGGGATATTTATTCTCGCACAAATAAGATAAAAATGCATGTCATCAATAAAAAAAACTCCTCCCCATTTTTTTGCACATTTTTCCACTCTCATAGTCTTTTCAGCTTTCATTTTTCACTCTTACACCCCAGCCGAAATTCAATTTTGGGGCACTGTCCTCTCCTTACCGACCCGGTCTGTGCTCGCACGAGTACCTACCGTTCGCTGAATCTCGCTCATCTGCCTCCTCCCGTTCTCCCCGCTCCCGCGCCACTGTCGCCGCCGATAGACGATGACGTCATTAGACCAATTTCTCAGCGGAGCAGAATGATTCGATATCGGCACGGACACGACCCCGCAGCTACTGCGAAAGGAGATGTGATACGTTCATGGTCACTGGTCAGTGAATGTACTGTGCACTAATTGGGCGTACCTAAACTAGGGATATTGCGATATGTAATGGATTCGCACACCAATAGTCCATTTATTTTCAAAAGGCGCATGGTCCGAAGTGCCCGACGCAAAGAACGTCTTATATCTCAAATACAAAAGTATTTAATTTCATTTCTATAGAGACTGCTCAGACTGAAGCTCTGTATTGTGTGCCCGCCCGGCACGCACTGCTGCACTCAGTACAGGCACACCGCTCGTCCACGCCGTGCCGCAGGCTATGTGCGGTACAGCCTACCCATCTGGCGACAGCGGGTCGGCACGCACACGCAGAGCACGCAGACGCCGGCCGGCACAGACAAACCGGGGCGGTATCATAATAGAAAGTACGCGAGTACATTACAATTTCACTGACAATTTTTGGATAGGGACTTTAACATTGTTCGCACGAGACAATTCGAAAAACCGACTTCGGCCCGCGCGCCTTTTGAAAAAATAGACTATAATTATTATTTCAGGGCTGGATGCGTCTTTTTTTGGCGGTTAACTTGAAAGGCAACGATAAGTACTTCGAATATAGGTATCGCCCTTGAAACGCTGTAGGGGAGACCGGGGTTAGTTTGTGTCAAAGGTATGTTGGGTCAGGGACGATATTTCGAAAAAATTGACGACAGATTTGACTTAAATCACTGCTGCACATCTTAACAGACATATCCTTATTGTCCATATATGGAAAATAAGGATAGATCTGACTCTATGCAAAGAGCCAGACTATCTAATTGACAATATATGAACTCTATGCATAGAGACCTGTCTTGTCTCGAGGGTGGTAAGGCTTTCATTAGCATAACTGCATTTTTAGGTACCTAAAGTAATTTCCTCGTTTTATAAATAATTAATTATATGTTCATGTTCAGTGAATGCACTGTGCACTCATTGAGTGTGCCTAAACTAGGGATATTGTGATATTGAATGGAACCACATACCTAATTGTTGTTTCACGCAGTCTGCAATTTGTTACTTAATTTCAAAATGGCGACCAGCCGTCGGGGTAATTCTGGCCAGGAGACGGTGGGGCTACTTGGGCCATGGCCGCATTCACTGAAGTTTACGCGTTCGACCTTGACTTTTGTTTTTGACATACATGTTTTTGGCATTTATTTCGTTGTCTATGTAGGAGAGCGTGGGGAAAAGTGTGACACGAAATTATTGTTAACTTCGAAAAATCGGAAAAATCAGTCATATGACAAGCTAAAAATGAGTCCATCTAATATAACATTCATTAATTTTCAACATGCATGTCGTTTTTGCTGAAAATGTAAAACGCATAGATGTAATTTTCGTTACACACATTGATCAGTATCAGCAACTGCCGAACTGTGACGAGACTGATATTTTGTGGAGCGGTCGAGGAAAAAGCAGGCTGAAGATGATAGAGTCCGCTGTGATTGAGGCATTGCCGAATATTGACTCTAAGAGAGGGGTGATACATTATCAGCAATACTAACTGTAATTCTATGGGGAAGCAAATATAATGTCACGCGATATGTAACACTTCATTAAAAAATCAAACTTCTAACACAATGAATGGTTTACATTGTACCGATTATGTGATTAATGTGGTGACGGTGATTTTGTTCGAAACGCGTTCGCATTCAAGGGAAGGGACTATTTAGAAAAAAAATGTAGGGGGTTTTCCCACTTTTTTGGAGTCAGCAGTGTTTTTGAACACAAGGCAATAAATTGAATCGTAAATTTAAGACATTTTGCTATGTGATGTCTCCATCTAACTGAAAATGTTACGTAAATTAGTTTTGCGCACCACGCGAAATTGTTTGGTCGGATTGTAACTTTTAGAGTAGTATTACTTCAAACACGTCGAAAATCTACATTATTCGTTAACATTAACGGGGTTTTACGTGATTTCAAGGGGCATTTAACATTTACATACATAGAGAGCCAATTTAGGTATGAGTGTACGTCATCACTTGAAAAGAGGTAATAATTGCATTATTACTACATTTGATCAATTTCTGTACTTCAAGTTCCTTCTTCTAAATGTTTCTAAATTGATTTTTTCGAAGTTACTGAGTTTCTAGAGACATTTTCCCCTCTGGTTTGTAATTGCTGCCATATTCAAATCCTTTTGCAACTTCTGCGTATAAGAAAATCATCGGTTTTAGTCGTTACAGCGTCGTGTTGGAAGGTGATTATTGCTGCTGTTGCTTATTTGTATACCCAACTTACATTTTCTGATGAGCACGGTATTTTTTATCGTGACCTTCTTTTTGCTATGTGCGCCTCAGGCGCACATATGATTGATGAATCCTTGATTAGAGATGAGGCAATCAAAAATTACACCTTTTAAGGTCCGATTTTAACAAAATAAACCGTAATTTAAAAAAAGATGAAATCCAATTTAAAAAAGATAAAGCCCATTTTAAAATATGGGAAGTCCGATTTAAAAAAGATAAACACCAAATTAAAAAAGATAAAGTGCGATTTAAAACAGTGGATTCTTACAACATCTGTCTCATGAGCTTGAACACGAGCATGTCAACAAAAGACCTGAGTGTCTGAATCGGAACTTCGAGCATATTGATGGAGTACATATCGCTTCTTTTCCTGCTACGCAACAATATGCTATCTGCGATTTCTTTTTCTGTTATGACGGTACCCGTGTAACGATAATATAACGATAACGATAATGTAACGATAATATAGGCACGTATTCTGTAATCAATAAGAAGCCTACGTCGTCCTGCCTTTTGTCAGAACACTGTTTGTCGGTCTGAACTGAACCGCGTCTTTAAAGTCGGATTGGGACCTACACTCGGGCCAGATCGGCCGGCATCATGCGGCAAAAATAGTGATTTTGCACATGGTTAGGCGTTGAGATCACCGTGGTTATAGAGGAGATGGTGTGATCAAGGCACTGGAGGCGAACGGAAGTGGGATTCATCTTCAAACGAAACTTCCAAGTCTTCGATAGTAAATCGATGGTCTGAACTCTAACATTGCGGAATTGAATGTACTTTATTAGTAGGTGCATGGGGACGTGCTCTCAACTGGATATCGAACTTCGATTCTGACAATAGTAGCGTTTTACCACAGCACAATTGTTTCCACACGTTTGCTCCACATGCAAATTGTTGGAGGGTCCACCGTTTTAAAATGCACTTTATCTTTTTTGATTAGGAGTTCATCTTTTTTAAATTGGACTACACATATTTTAAAATGGGCTGTATCTTTTTAAATTGGATTTTATCTTTTTTAAATCGCTGTTTATTTTTTTTAAATCGGACCTAAAAAGGTGTAGTACGTCAATTTGAAATGTTCTGAAAAAATTAAGTAGTTTCTGAAACTTTTTAAACATATCGTTTTTTGTGACATTACTACATCACGATTTAGGCCAAAAATTGTTTAATGTTTGAATATTTATTAAAGTTTCAGTTTTGAAGCAAAATACAAATGAAAACCGCAAGAAGACGTAATATGACTAAAAAATGGCTATCTCAGATTTTCAAAAGCTAAGAATGGTGACCACCAAAAGAAAACAAAAACTGCTCACAAAATCAGAAGACTTTGAAGATAATAAAACAAGGTGTGTGTAACAGAACTGGTTATGAACTACACCCAAACCCAACTTTTAAGGGAACTAAAAACATTTTCCCAGTTATTTTGGGAGCCAGCAGCGTTTTTTAACACAAGAGAATAAATATAATAGTAAATTTAAGTCATTTTACTAGGTCATCCTCCTTAAAATGCTACGTAAGTTAGTTTTGCGCACCACACGCAATTGTTTGCTCGGATAGTAATATTTAGAGTAGTTTTACTTCATACACGTCGAATCTCGACATTACTTTGTTCACATTTCAGGGGATTTACGTGATTTCAAGTGGCCTATAACATGTACATTGACAGCCGATTTAGGTGTGATTGTACTCCATCACTAGAAAAGGGGGACTATTTTATTCTTATGCATTACATGAACAGCGAGTACAAATATGTTCATTTAATCGACCAGGTGAAACCGATTAACGCATCTTTATACTCGCGACTCGCAAGTGGTGTAATTACTTTATTGCGCACCGCCATAACCTGTGTCCCGTCGGCGGTGTGTGTGTTGGGGGGGGGGGGAGGGAGGGGGAGGAGAGTGAAACGATTACCTCTCTTTTTCCTGATACCAAAAATAACGCCAGCAGCGTCAGCACTTCCGAAAAAGACCACCTCTCGGGAGCATACAGTAGAGATCTATATGACTGAACTTTTCTTGGCTTGCCCGCTCCACAGCCGCAGCCGTCCACAGCCCTACTCCAAATGTGAATAGCCGACCTAGCGGATTTATGTTAATTCATTTTATTTGTGTTCATTTTTACTTCACATTTTATATATTTATATATCTATATAAAGTCATAAAGTCATAAATTTCTAGTACAACGAAGAGCCTCGTGGACCCGTACACAAGGTTGTACAGCACACGTCACATCACATACCTACTTTGCCTCACAGGGCACACACTTGTGTTACACAAACAGGGAACATTAACAACCCATAGCAAGAGTGAAACGCAACACA
>JARFNZ010133327.1:0-11067 GCA_031763405.1 Balanus nubilus
CGGGGGCGGGGCTCCAGGCGATGCTGCAAGCGAGCCAGGACGGGCGGTATGGTCCCGTGCAGGCGAGCGCGGGCGGACCGTGGTCTGGGCGGTCATACGGGCGGGGGCGGGGGCGGGGACGGGGCGGGGGCGGGGGCGGGGCGGGGCGGCCGGTGTGTGGACGCCTCTCCGTTCGACAGGTGTGCCGCTATCGCGCCGATAGTGGCGCGCTATCGCCTGGCTAGCCGATACCGCTCGCGGCGTCGTCGCCTGTGACACTGTCCGTCAGTCGGGGGTCGTGTGGTGCACCGGCGCCGGCATCCGCGGGTGTAGGGCGCTGGGGTCGCCGCAGCTCACGCACCGCCGAAGAACGGAGGTCCAAGTTAGCTGGGAGGAGGCGGTGTAGATACCGACGGTGTCGCTGGCGGGACGACACAGACGTCACCAGGTATGCAGACGATTCTGGTTTTGAAAGATCAGTCAATTACTCACTGTTCTCTGACGCTTTCAATGCATGCGAAATCATCACGAGTCTTGATATGAGAATGGTTAAAACAGTCGAATATCTTGATAACGCGAATGCTGTATTCATTTTATGACGCGCATGAATCTCAAAGACTTTTTTATTCTAATGATGTAGAAAGACGAACACCAGGTCTCTTGTATGCAGCATGTTCATTGCATGTTGACGATAGGTATAATTAATAGAGGTCCCCATTCCGGGCTACTTTGCATATACGTCCAAACAGCCCCCATTACATGATACCGAATCTGCCGTTTCAAGTTTGTCCTATGGGGCATATGTCTACTTAATTAATGAGTGGATATCTGTGTGTACAGTGTCGGGTGATAGTCACGTATAAATTAAGTAATTACATGTGTCGCTTGGGTCTGGTCATCTGGTATTCACGGGTCGATAGAGTCTTGCTCACATCACCTGGCGGGGTCACTTCTGCTAGTGACTGGAAGCCAGGCGAGTGTGGTCGGACGCTGTGTGCTCTGTGAAGAGCCACCCACGCTTCCTTCCTTCCCCGTGGCAGAACGAACAGCAAGGTAAGAACGTCGCAGTCTTCCGTTGGGGAGAGGGGGAGGGGGGGTTGACGGACACATTTTTAAGTCGATTCTTTCTATGTGTCGCCCGTAGGCGTAATGTTTTATTTCGAGAATGTCGAAGGGCGTGTCCTCCGGTGGTGCAGCCCGTGTTCAAGTGAAGCGCTTCCCACTCTTCTGGTTTCTGGCAGCCTTCTCAACATTATACTTTGTTTCCCAGATGGCTAAATGGCTCCTAGTCCTGTCCTGTCATAGAAAACACATACTAAATGAACATGTCACCCGTTGAAAAATTGCACTTAATTGGTTTGCATAGTGTTACACCCTTGCCGTTGCGAGACGCACTCTTGTCGCCAACGTCGACCACTTGTCACACCATAGTGCCCGGCGGGCCGGTTTGAGTGGCCGTCGAGTGAGCTCGAGTGCCGCTAATAGTGCCCGGCTTTAACAGCTCCCGAATGAAACCGACGGTGGTAGGGCGGAGGTTGGTGCCTACCGAGACGCAGATCATTGTTGCCTACCGAGACGCAGATCATTGGTGCCTACCGAAACGCAGATCATTGGTGCCTACGGAGACGCAGATCATTGGTGCCCGCGGAGACGCAGATCATTGGTGCCTACCGAGACGCAGATTATTGGTGCCTACGGAGGCGCAGATCTTTGGTGCCTACGGAGACGCAGATCATCGGTGCCTACGGAGACACATATTGGTGCCTACCGAGACACAGATCATTGGTGCCTACGGAGACGCAGATCATCGGTGCCTACGGAGACGCAGATCATTGGTGCCTACCGAGACGCAGATCATTGGTGCCTACCGAGACGCAGATCATTGGCGTGGATAAAGGAACGCCTGAGTGAGTGAGTGAGCAAGACGACATGGAAGTGAGACTTTGTCAACATTCATGCGCGCTGTATTTTTGCTTGGCTGTCTCAGGGAGCCACGGTGGGTCAGCACAGCCTAGATTCGTTTTCGTAATTAAAGAATCAAGTCATGTGGGATGACAACGGGGGATGTGGAGGTATCACAATCAATGGCATTGCCCTTTGATGACGGTTCCCGTTGAAAGAATGGTGCATTGTCAGGCTGTTTATGATGCAAGAGACCTCAAATGCCCAAATAGTGGCAGAGACGGTTACGGCTGTTAGCGGTGTCGGAGACCGCTGTTATTTATATGATGCTTTGCGTCTGGCGTCGATGTTACAACTGCATTACGTCATTCACATCATATGCGTACGTCATTAGCCAATGTTTACTGGTGATAGGTATCGTTATTTTGTGGATCGGAGAGCCGGCGAAGATATTTATGATAGAAGGTATCATGGTAGGCGTTAATTATCCGCTCTAGTGGTTAATTTGAGTTCTTTTCACCCTGCTGAAAACACGATATTTTAACTTCCTCGTATTTTTAGTTGTTCTCTTCCATCGTAGACTGTTAGACAGCATGCTTTGGACCTGCATTGTCAACATTGCTTATTTTGCGAACTTCCTTCCCAGTCTGTGGACTTTTCGCACTTCAATTCCTGTATGACGAAATTCGCTGCCTAATTATTGCTCACGTATTTTGGAAACCACGAGTCAAATTCAGCTCAAACTCCCGTCATGATTTTCCCAGCGGCGTCACACACGCCATTTTGAAGGCATGCGATCGAAAGGCGACAGATTTCCCCGCCAATGTTAATGAAGGTGACCAAAGAACCCTTGAAATATGCATCCTTCTGGGCATCTCTTGTTCATTGTTCCTATTAGGGATGTCTTGATGACTAACCGCGTTGTAAAGCTGGATCGGAAATGAGTATCTCTAAGTTCGGCGAAGTCCCCAGTGTGGTGATTTTGGCGCCCGCGTCAACAATGAGATCGGCTGTCGAACGTGATGCCAGCATGCGCTTACAAGCGACGCTTCCACGAAGCCTATCTGGCAGAGGAGCGACACGCCTTGTTTAACATTAGCTGTATCATAAGCCCACATCTGCGCCATGTTGGCTTCTGGCTATCTCCGGACAGGTGCGTCATGCGTCGCAGGTGCGCCATGTCGCCCCAGTGCGCCGATACACGCCATCAGGGCACAGCTTGATTCAGTGCGTCGATCTTCCACGCAGTCGATATGAATGTATCATTGTATCGTAGCCTTCATATATCAGTAAGGATATTTCGACATATTCTCACCAACACTACATAAACCGTGATTTACCAAAACACCCAACTTACAACTACACCGATTCTTGATCGCTTGCTTTGAGAACTGAACTAACTGTCCGCGGCCCGCCGAGCTTCGGTTCGGTTGTAATCGGCGGCGTCTCTGCTATCTTGACTCGTGAGAAGTTACACACTGGGCGGTGCGCTGGCCGGTCATACTTCCCTGGAACGGGCCGCGCCGGATGCGACTTATGAGATAGAATCTCCCGGAACAGAGCCGCCTGGAGGGGTCGGGGGTCGGGGTCGGGAGGCACATCTATCTGGGTCGCATGTGTCAGGGACGGCTCCCAGCGCCCGATCGGAAAGGGGCTCGGCTGCAACCTTACACCGGTCTGCATGGCGGTCACTGTGCCACAGTGTGGTACAATTGCGACGTCAAATCGCGATTAGATGTGAGAAATTGTGTTTAAGGTAAAATGGGATTTGCATTGATAAGATGATGACTTGAGAGTGATGTCTAGAAACGAAAGAACTAGCGCGCTTTGTGAACAGATCACGTCATAGATGGGCGTGCCACGTTGACTGTCCCCGATTACTGGAAAGCGCAACCCTTCTGTAGTTATATTCCGCTTCTAGTCATCGCTGAAAACGTTCGTTTTTACATAGACACGGCCTTGCCATACATACTAATCCGATGTTCGGCGATTTTTGCATGTTCCCGGTGAGTTTTATTTCTAGGCGCTTTGAACTTAGCTTCGCCTCGTGACTTTGCGTTTTTTCTACGTGTCAGGAGGGTGTCAAAGTAAGCGCTGCTCGTTGGCACGACACTGGGCAGCGACACTCCTACTTACGCGAAATCTTCGGTCATAGCCTGGCTGATAGGCGGCATGCATATGAGATTTAGGAAAATACGCTGAACATTTTTACCATCAAGAACGAGCTTTGTTATCGCCCTTGATAAGCATTGCATTTTAATTGCTACAATATGTTATTTTTATTTTGTATGATGATAACAGCTCCTATAGTTGTGCGACGCTACCATTTCATTTGTGTTTTAATGCTGTTGCTACAGTTATTGGTAATATTTTCAGTGCTGGGCACGCGATCCAAAAATAGCTGGTCCACTATCGCTATTCCGCGATTGAAAATTTGACGTTCCGCGATCGCGGAATATTTATTTAAGTTTGAATTAACATTCCGCGATCGTTTATTCCGCGATCGGTAATCGCTAACGAAGTTTTTCTTCGAAGAAATACAGCATTAAGCCATTATACCCCATTAAGTAATAACTGTTAAGCCTTAACTCTTAAGTGTATTAACCATTAACCTATTAAGTATTAACTAAGCAAACAGAAGCAAAGTATCGATTGGACAATTTTGGATCGTGGACTAAAAATCGCGGAACTAAAGACAAACAAAAGTGGCGGATTGCGAAATTAATTCAAATTAAAAAAAAAAAATCCACGATCGATTGTTGGTAGTCCGCGATCGCGGAATCGCGGACTATACTTCCGCGACGCCCAGCACTGAATATTTTACGTCTATTTCATTTTTGATCGGCTACTATATCCTAACGATACCGACATGGTAACTTCGACTGTGAGCACTCCAACCCACTTCAGTCTAATGATTTAATCCGAATATTCAGAAGAGGCTATAGTCGTGCAACTGATGAGCTTCAAACAATAGACCCCATTGTCCACATTGTCCACATTGATCCACATTGTCTGAAGCCTCCTCTCAATCTCGAAGCCCCGGAACCCTGCTATGCCTCGCTTCGCCCGCGTCAAACCTCGTCCCTACCTGTGGCGCTGTGCCGGCCGTTGTCGCATGAGCGCCACAGTTGGCGCAGTCAATATTGGAGCGCCGCATATGGCGCTGGCCGCTACACAGTCCAACCACTTGTGCATCTAATCTTATCGTCTCTAAACAGAGCGCTATCTGGTGGACGCTGCGCGCAGTTTGTGTTGGAGGGTAAATAGGATCGCGGCCGGTCCCCGCGCCAGCTTATATTGACGGCAGAGATCTGCGGCACTGGTGACGTTAATCACGCGAATTTGGCGCCCCTGGGTTCACTCAACGTAACGTGACCCATTTCGCTCGCCGTGTGGGCGGGGCGGGATAAATGCAGTATTGAGAAACTCTGGCTTGCTGTTATTGGATGTGTTGCTACGCCGGTTGTGAACTTTTTTTTCAATTTTTGTGGCCTCGTGAAAAATCTCGTATGCGTGACAAAAGGGAAGTCCAACGAGAAAAATTGTTGCAAAAACCATATATTGCATGCAGACATTCAAGTGACGTTTAGAACCAGTAAGCAGCATGCATTTCACGGGAAAATAACTGAGCCTTGTGGCTTGAAAAAAATACTTTTAAGTCCACAACTTTCTGCCTTTAATCCGGTAAAACCCAACGTCCTGCACATATTCCCTTATGGTATTCGGTATCGGACTCCAGATCCTTGACTTCACTGGCTCGGATTGGATCCAATATCCTTGAGTTCGTCTCCCGTGATCCGTCAGCCTCTTCAGTCCATCTGCCGCACAGATCGACCGGCAATCCACGATAGTCCACGACCTGTCTCTGCCTCGGTTCCGAGCAATTGAGCATGAACGCTACAGAATAACAGCGTCTCCTCTCCAGCGCATCCTTTCTTCTCTCCCATCCTCTGCCTCGTGTCCTCCCATTCTCGACCTCTCTACTCTGCCCATCATTGACCTCGCGTGTCACGTGCCGGCTGGCGGCATTCTAAGCCCCCGAGCACGCAGTCGCAGTGATTCAGATGTCTCCCGACCGCAAGTGCAGTGGAGAGCTGGGACCTCCGCGGCAGCAGCGGCATCATCCGCTTATCCCCCAGCGGCATCATCCGATCAAAAAATCGACAGCTTAGACGATGGGGCCCGGGTCCTAGCACGTGTCGCCCGTTGACCTGGTCAGACGTGGTCGGGATGGTCGGGAAACTGGCTGGAGCGTTGGACGTTCCGGCTGTTTTGGGCGGTTCATTGTCGCAGAGACTCCAGAAGCATGGCGACAGATGTCGGCGGCGGGGATTTCCGACAACACGAGATTTCCAGACGTTGTCATGTTACATGTATACGGCAGCTGTTTAAGTCACGTCAGCTGTTCACCTGAACTCTAGCTGTCGTGTTAAGGTTATTTTTATTCCTGTTATGCACTCAAGGGCTTCTGATCTTCTAGGAAATAAGCTGTTTGCGCGTTGATCGTCGAACACTTTTGTATGACAATATTATGATTAACAAATTACTTAAGTGAACTTCAGTACCCTTCTCCTTCTACAATGCATATTTTCCTATAGGCACATAAATATCATAATATTACGCTTAACAGTCACCGTTGAAATATTCACCGGAAATTTGACGGTCACGCTCAATCGCGATCTCCGTATCATCCTGGCTCCGACCCGGGTGGTCGCACCGGCATGAGGCTTTACGCCGGGTGGAGCGGTGTTTCTGCGGTGACCGCGGCAACCCCTGGTAGTGTCACTATACCGCCAAGCCGGACCCGGCGAACTGGGCTCTGATCCGCTTCTATCGCAGTCCTATTCCGTAGATATGATCGCGGCTCAACATCTATAATTTAGTGGGGCTGGGGTATTTTATTCGCGCTATCAGCCCATTTATCTCGGCCTGGTGCGATGCTATCGCGGATTTAATCAGCGCCAGTTTGCCAATAGCATGCTTTATGACCCAGCAAAGCGTTCCTTGTGCGTGCCCGGGGAGGCGTGGTTGTCGTCCAAACAAGGGCTTCGCCGCCGTTGCCGTGGCACCCGCCGCCGGGCGGCTGGCGGCCGCCCGCGGCAGTTTCGTGCGCGGCGGTACAGCATCATTCCAGGCGGCCGCCGCACCGAGAGACCGCGACGCTAGAGTGCGAGTGTAGCAGCCGCTCGCGTAGGAGGGGCGCCCGCGCCGAGCCGTGTTTACTTTTTGAGACCCCTCGGCCACCGGGGAAGAGGCCATCTTCCTCCGATGACGTCATCTATCGGCTGACCGCGGACGGATATTGTTCAGCGTTGACCCTGACAGCAACTGGTCAGGAGCCCCCGTGGGCCCCGTAATGTTCAGCTGGGAAGCCCCGTGCGCGCACCTAATGTGACCGGTCGGACTGCGGGGCGGTACTCTTGACTGGCCGCGCGTCACAATCCATCCCAGAACGTGATGCTATCGCAGTACCGCGTGATTTGTTATGGCGGCCGTGATTATAAAAGCGAGATGCGCCCGGCGCGCCACCACTAAATCAACTCGTTTTCAAATAGATTACCTGCATGTCGGTCCCGGTGGCGATGGCTATCGCGACGGCTGATTCCAATGTTTTATCGCGTATAAAATACCGCGATGGAGCGGGCCGATAGGCGGTGCGAGAGGCGCGCCGATGGTATCGCACTGATCTGTCAATTCCAGCAGGCGACTCCCCGATGCCATTTTAGATAACGGGGCGCGCCGGCTCACCGCGAGGCGCCGCCGCAACGTTGAAGGATCGCGCGAGACGAGTCGAGGAGCGAGCCAGACGGCACGCACGTGCGCGTGAGGTGTGCGTGACGCGACGACCGGCAGGCGAGGAGGCAGGTTAGCAAGTGAGCGCACGCACCTTACTGCGCTCAGCGCTGGCAAGTCGAGTGGAGGAAGAGGCCGTATAATACAAGGCTGCTTGGGTGGCTGTCCAGTGCTTGTCGGCTTTAATGGTGGAATAGTTCGACACCTGGCGTTTATTGCATCATGCAAGTGATGCAGTGTTTTGCCATTGAATGTACCGAATTCTGCTGATGTGTGGATATAGGCGAGATTTTAATTTCAAAAAGGAGAGCAGCTTGAACATACCTAGCCATTTTAGCATTCCATGTACCATTTTGTTTTTACCTGACGAGAATCGTGACCAGACGTTCTGAACGACATTCTTCCCGTCTCATTCCTTATGTCCAATGTATCAAATGTGTCACGCGTGATCGTGTTTCTCGAGCTTGTCTAAATGTTTGCATATATTTTGACATCCCTACTTGTCATACGATTGCCCAAATATTTACCTAGCATTGCGCTAACTAACACCATCACGTCTACATATTAATTATCCAAAACATCTACCGCGCCGGATTACGCCTTGCAACACCTGCGGATTATCCGGGCCATTGCGGCGTATTTTCGTTGTCCCTTCCGGCCGGTACCAGCTGGTCGGGTCATCGCTGTGCTGATGAAGTTGTTAACCGCGGCTGAGCGTCACGAACCACGCCAGCCTTGCACGAGCGAGGTCGTATTGCCAGCCGACCGCGCTCAAACGGCTTGCGTGGAATGCATGCTAATGCCAAATGTGTGCCGTAGAAAGCTTGTCGTCAAGTGGATGATGGCCGGCGCATCTTTCATTTCTGACGGGCCATGTTTCTCAAAACGCTCGTCTTACCGCCGGCTCGTAATCCAGTACGGCCTTACCAACATCACCGCGGCGCGCTCATTTGCATTGCCAATAATATATCTCCCCTATCGCCGTCTGCAATCACCGCCCGCGCCTGCAACCAGCGCCCGATTGAAAACCAGATAAGCATTGCTCTCTGAGATGGACAGATCGCATCTGGTATTTATTACCTCGCAGCGGGTAGCCTCATAAATCGATGGAAACAGCAATGCTTTTTTAGATACGGATCGCACAATGTGCCCTGGGTGCAGATGGGTGCAGGTGCGGTGTCGGCCGCGGCACTGCAAGACTGGCGACAATGGGCGAGCTCGGACGATGCTGGGCGTCGGACCATATAGAGCCAAGGGTCGGGCGGCTACCGGCAGCTGATGTGGTCACCGATAGGGGCGCCACCATCGCTCATGACGCGCTCACCGGCAGAGGGCGCTGAGCCGGCCGAAGCCGCGCGGAGAGTCGCTGATGAGATGCCTGGAGGGAGAGGAGCTGAGTGGCGCGGGCATGAGGTGTTTAGCGCTGCCGGCCGTTGACTGCGATGTTGGGTCCATATCGGCTGCCATCTAAATCTGGTGGCCGGAGAGGCATTCGGTTTTGGTTCGGATGGTGGGGTTTTAATCGGGTTTTGTCTGCACCGTCCGATACCGGCTGCAGTTCAAGATGTCTATCTACCGTAACTAATCGAATATTCGATATGCTGGCGAGGATTAGCGCGCAGTGATAGGATCGAGCAGTCATTTTAGAAGACGGTAATATCACAACTCGTTCCTGGACTCTGCAGGGATACAGTGTTTCTCGGAACGCTGCCTTATTCAGGATCAGAAAGCCATATCCGTTTGCTTAGATGGCGAGATGGCAGCTGCATAGCGTGATTCAATCGGAGGCTTTTCGTGCATGAACGTCATAAGTTGGGTTTCTGACATGCCTCCGAAGGGCGATGTGGCGCAGATAAGTCTGCGGTGGCGGAACGTAATGTCCGCCATGTTTCTGCCACTGCTCGAGAACATACGAGTGCGGCGCTGTGATTGAGATACACATGTCCACCGGCTGGCGTCTCCGAGTTAGCTTCAATTAAGCACGGCCGGAAAACCCCACTACGGTATTTACTCATGACGCTTGAATCAGAGATAAGACAAAACTTTGCTGTGATAAGAGATTCTTTGCGTTGGAGCTGGTAATTGAACATAACGCGGTGGCTCCGATTCTCTTGAAGGGCTTTGCGGTCCTTGAAGTTAAGTCGATAGTTACATCAGTACTTCAATACCTGACATGCTCAACGTCATCACGTGGACACGCAGCTTACCACTTGTCGTCTCATTTACCCTGCAGTTAGTCGGTCTAAAATTCTTCAATTTTGTTGCTTGTAACATTAGTCAAATGACAAAACGCTCATTCATGTTGAAATGCCACTGCGGGGTTAAATTTCTGTGGTTGAATTTTTAGCCAAGGCGGTGGTCACATCGGCAAAAAATTTCCTTCTAGGTGCATTGTGTGTGTAATTATTGTAGTTGATCTGTGATCAGCTTCACCGCATCACTACCAGTTCGGCGCACCCCAAATCCTCCGCTGGCCCACGTGCACTGGACAGCATTCTGCCCGGAAAAAGTCAGCTCTCCAAACGTGGCCTCAACCCGAGCTCGAACCAGCTTAGGCATTGCGGCGACGATCAAAATCGGCCACCGGATTCATGCCGGTTACGATGTTCTTCCGTCCGCTGGCACAGTTCACATTCGACGGCGAGCAGTGAACACGGTGTTTTTTTCCGACATGGTCGACTTGGTCCCTATCGGCGTGCTATCACGGTAAGGTGTCAGTGCTTGTCACCGATGCAGCGGCGACAGCGCAGGCGACAGACGCTTCACTGGGTCAGGTGAGGCGTCATTTCGTCGTAACTAGTCCTGAACTGTTAGATTTTGTGAGTTATGAACGCAGAACGTCGCCTCATTTATTTGGCGCACGCTTTGGACATTTTTTTCTATTAAACTGCGTCCACGTATTTGGAAAAGCTTTTTTTAAGATGAACTGATAAACGTCTTGTATAACGGTAACTAGCTTGTAGCAGTATCAACCCCACAAGCAGTGTCTCTGTCTAGGCGACCTGTCCCATTTCTCTCTGACTAGACTGCTGCGCTTTACTGCCTTCACTGCCCGTTAGTCCAGCAGTAGCCTCCAGTAGCCTCCGAGTACAGGTCCTAGCTACAGACAGCATCCCCTGACCGACCAGCAGCCTCTAAGCTCCAGCAGGACATCACTGGTTTGTCCGGGCTGGGCCGTGCCGTACTCCGGGCCGGACTCCGGGCCGGGTGGCGCCGGACTCCGGGCCGGGCGGCGCCGGTCTCCGGGCCGCGGCCTGAGCTCACGGCGCGACACCCGCTGCGGAGGGCCGTATCGCCCCGTTATCAGCAGACCGGGCGGCCATCGGCGGCCGGGTCACTTCCTGTGTCATTTCCGTGCCGAGCCGGCCCTGTGGCCGTCTGGGGGGGGGGGGG
>JARFNZ010133360.1:0-11063 GCA_031763405.1 Balanus nubilus
AGAGAGAGAGAGAGAGAGAGAGAGAGAGAGAGAGAGAGAGAGAGAGAGAGAGAGAAAGGGGGTTGGGTTGGGTTGCGGGAATGTGTTTTATACCTGTTAGGTGAAAGGTATCTACCTTGGAATGCCTGATTCCTTTGTGGTTAGATATTCACTAAATTATCAAGCTTAGTCCAGTTTATTATAATTAGGAAGCTGTGACTTATTGCGTACTGCTGACTTGCTGTTTATTTTGTTCCCATCAGGTTTGTTTCAGAAACTCACACCCAGACATCTAGCAGGCCGAGTTCATTTTGGAGCGAGCTGGGTTGTAAACCATCAACGACATAGACAAAACAAACGGGATTGAGCGAAAGGATATTCTTATATCCACCAGACGACCGCGATTCAGAGCTGTTCAGATATACCTATGTGAGGGAAAATCAATGAAGTGTAGTGTCGCGTATAATGTCTGAACATAAAGTTCCCTTGACCTTCCCTGGGCAAAACAATACATTCCCACCAAGGGCTGGGACTTCAATGATCTCACCGAGTCGTTTTTTGATGGCGGAGAGCTCACCGAGGCTAGAAATTACTGATGACTGTTAGGTGATACTCCTTGCAGAGTTGTGCTCGATGACACCACTGACTCAAGTCATCTCCATTTTGTGTGGCACCCCTCACAGTTCTGGCAGGGTGCCAGCAGAGCGCCGAGCGCTGCTAGTACGAGGTGCAAGATTCCTGTAGAAGGCGTATTTGTTTTCAAACGTTGCCTTCTACTAATCATGCATCTCCACTGACCCCATTCCGACCCCTCGCATTCCTTCCTTATCAGTGTTGTGGAGCTGCCTACAAAACGGGATTAACTTAAAATCAGCTGCGCGGAAAGTACAACTCTGTGTGCGAGGTGTTTTCCATAAATATAACGAGGTGAGTTTATTTAATTATCAACCCACGGTTAGGAATATATTTTTCATCCATGCTATATTTTACGTCATATCCTGCGACGTGGCGAGGGGGAGTTTAGACACCCACCCTCTTACGATTTTTAGACGATAGCGAATTTCGGCGTTGCACACGTATTCGGCCATCAATTACGCACCCTGTGTACAATTTTGGACGCCAGGTCATGTCAGGTCAGGTCGCCAGCTGAAGTCTTTAATGATCAGTTTCAACCTTTCAGGATTACATAATACATAATTACCTAAAATTTGTTCATCTCAGAGTTTTCACATTGGTAACCTGAGTTAAGGTCAATTCCGTGACCTTCCCTTATAAGTCATTGGGAAAAAAAATATCCCTCCTTTTCAGAGTACACCTGTCAGATCAGTACTTCTTTTCAGGACCATGTCTTCTTAGGCCAGTATTGATGACCTAAATGCTCATGTTGATAAGTGACCCGTTTAACACGCGCCGTGAAGGTGGTCTGAGAATTACGCGCACTGGAGTGTGGGGGGGGGGGGGGGGGATTCCGCCCTTCCCCCTAATATCTCAGCTCCTATGAACGCTAGAATAGCGAAGTTTTGGGAGTAGGTGAAGGCGAGGGGAACTCTATTGTGTGCAAATTTCATGACCTAGGTCAATGCCTTCGAGGTCAATTGAGGTCAAATGATGTCAAATTTCCCATATTAGGACATTGTCCAGAAACTTCGCATTATCTCAAAAACTATGATAGCTAGAAGGAATCCACAAACGGAATTCGAAAGCCCTTGAAACGTTCTTTTATTGTCATGATATCAGATTTGTACTCAGGTCAATAGTTTGGCTCCAGAGGTCATCAAGTTTCGAAAACCTGTTTTTCAGCGTAAATTTGTTCGAGAATAGCGTTTTACCTAACAAAGGTAGGATAATTATGTTGACCATCCATCGTGTTTCTCTCGTCAAGGCGATTCAAAGTAAATCAATTTTGACATGTTTAGGTCAATCTCAAAATTCGACCTGGGGTCAAGGTCAAGGTCAAGGTGACCTAAGTAGTTCAAGTTACATATCAGTCGACGCACCTTGATGAGAGGAACACGTTGGTGTCTGTCTCACGTTTCTATATCTTCTTTATCAAACGTTATTGGCAAAAAAGTTTTCGTGACCTCGGATGACCTCGGGTGACATAACAGGGGGTCACTGGTCAAAAGTTGCAATTGATACTTCAATAATGGATTGAGGAGATATCATCCTGCAAAAATTGGCCTGATCCGATTAGTTTCTGTTGAAAAGGAAGGATTTTAATTTTCACCCATTGAGTTATAATGGGTAGGCCACGAAATTGACCTGACCTCTCAGGTCACTGATAACGAAAATCTGAGATATTTTTTAGACATCCGAGAATAACTCGCGTAAAAAGCGTCGGGTTCCGACGAAACTTTCGGTACCTCAGTATTGATAAATGTTACACCTACTTTACAAATTTCGAAACCGTGACCCCGATGAACCGTGACCTGTGATCTTTTTCTCAAGGTCATGTCGAGCGCAAATGGTGTTCCGCGGCATATCGTTGCTGATAACTCGCGCGCCTCCTGATTTTTGATGTTCAGGAGTATACAAACGGGTGTTACCATGCGAATTAGAGGCTCCATGGTTCACGATGAGGTCACGACCCCCCAGAGGTCAACCGAGGTCACTGACCTCTGATGACCCCGGGTGACCTATTTTTATTTTCAGAGCTTTCTGGGGTGTTTTTATGCGCTGATTTGGAATTTCACATTCATGTTACACAAATACGGGTTCAAATGAGGTCATGATGTAGGTCAGGTCAAGCGAGGTCATTGCCCTCAGATGACCTAATTTGACCTTTGACTAGTAATACAGGTCATCTGAGACCTGTAATGTATCACAACGCATTCTACGGACCAAAAGGAACGTCTTGGTCTTTAGAGCGAGTCTCTAGCTTGATTATAAGTCATTCTGAAGGCAAAAATGGAATTCGGTGATTTCGGGTTAATGAACTGACCTCAGAGGTCACCGATTGACCTAGGACCCAAAAATTTGGTACCATTGGCTTTGTCTTGTCATGAGCAACACGCTCGTCTTTACCGCAAATTAGAGGCGAATCGGCTGGGGGTTGCATCAACCCCCCCCCCCCCTACACTGAGACGCAGCAGTTCTGTCCTACACTGGCGAGAGTTAAAGGTCATCTGAGGTCATAAAAAGTCACCAACGCTTTTTGCCAATAATGTTTGTTAAAGATAGAGATCTCAAATGGTACAAATATGTTTGCCTCTCAATGCGCATCGACTCGCATGAAACATGACCCAACAGGACCTACTTGGGTCACCATGTGACTTTGACGTAAAGTCAAGGTTTTATATTGACCTCTGGTGGTCATCATGCACATCTGCGTCGCGCCTTGACGACAGAATCACGTTGGTACTTACAAAAAGCGTTGCTGTAATTGGATTAGTTAACAAGTTATTCGCAAAGAACTTAAAAAACGTACGCTTCAACCTTTGATGACCCCCAGAGCCTTAACTATTGACCTGAGGTTAAATGTGATAGCAATAGAGCGAAAGAGCGTTTCAAGGGTTTTCTACTTTTTCCTTTTCTTTTTAGTTCCTGAGATAATGGCGAAAATTCCTGAAATTTCCAGATTTTGACATTTTGATCTTTGATGACCTCTGGTGACCTCAATTTTGACCTTAGTAAAAAATGACCGAATTCGTTTTGAAATTATCTTGGATGGGCTTTCGACGTTTTCTTCTTCTTTCGGTAAGTGCCAAAGAAGCTGAGTTAGAAGGGGGTGTTTAAACACCCTCTCACTTTTGACGAGCTTTCGAACGTTTTATATTCTTCCGCCAAGTGCCATAGGAGGTGAGTTAGATGGGGGGGGAGGGGTGTTAAACACCCCCCCCCCCCCGACACAAGACGGGTGGCACCGAGTATCGGTACGGCGCGAGATATGACACCATTTTTGACATAGACACATTTAGCAGAGAGCGGGACATCATGACCTTCTTCCGCGCTTATTTAGTGAGCTAATTTGAATGAAACGTTCTGTTTTCCATATATTAATTCAAAATCACGTTCTTTTATATCATTATGTTGCTTGGCGTGTCAATTCTCCGGAGGAATATTTTCCCAGTAATTCAGGAAAACATGATTTAAATTTAATAATAATGAATTAATTTGCATCACTTACTTTGAACCAATTCCGCAGCGCTCATGGCAACAGATACTTTATTAAAATAACGTGGAGGTTTTAATTTTACTTGGGCAACTTTGAATTGAATTGAAGCCCATAGAAATGGGATAAATGTGGCAAGGTGACGATATATTAATGGAATCTGAACTGATATGATCTATGGCGTTAATGATAGGTATGGTCAAGGCCGCATATAGGTATGGTATTTAGCATAACTATTGTATTAAGAAAATAGTCAGGGCCTTTTTAACGTGATTTCAAGTGTTTAAAGGTATCACTTGCAGTCAGGACCTTTTTAACGTGATTTCAAGTGTTTAAAGGCATCACTTGCACGCAAATTTCGTACCAGAACATAATTAAATGACACAAAACGACACAGAACATAAAATCATTAGATAACATCTTTATCAGAATAAATTGTCATTAAAGCATGACAAAAGCAATGCACCGTTTGGCTATTCCGAAAGGAAGCGTTGAACAGCAATGACAAAGAATATCGACTGCGTCATTATTTACATTCGTTTTCGCAATGGCCTTTCGAAGTCTTTCGAAAGGCCATCATCACAAAGATTCTGCTCCTTCCAGGTACTACCAGATCCATAACTGGATTCGGTTCGTGGTGTTTGGTCTGGGCACTGCCGTGTTTCTGGCGGCGGGAAACCTGCTGCTGATCTTGTCCCTGCGCCAGAGCTACCGACATCGCAAGACATTGCTCTCACAACGCAAACTCAGAGAGGAAAAACGACTCCAGGTAGGTGAACCGATAGTTAGTGGCTTACTTGGGGTTCTCAGATCTCGCTTGAGTTGTATATGACTTGTTTCCATGAATGGATCCAAGGGAAAAGGAGCCATGACCCTCTGGCCGCGTGAAATCACAAAATGGATTCAATTCTGAATGAACAATAAAATATAATCATATTTTACTCCGAACATTTAATTTAAATCAGCTACCAATGCTACCATGAACAAGCGAAATCCGATGGACTTTCAAAATTGTGATTTTCATTTTTTTGGGGCTTTGGTTCCTATGTGTCCCGCTCTGGGTCCGACAATGCTTGTAACAATGCAATCCAATATGCTGCATAACTATAAACTTATTTCTGCATAAGGCTTAGCAGCGGATTGATTATCGTAAAAGCAGGTTTAGGTTTATATGACCAAATGTCCGGCTATTATTAGGATTTGGGTCCGGTGCTGATGAAGCACATCTTGCACATCCCACACCTTTCTTTGAATGCAATAGCTGGAATGATCGTTCATGTCCACCATCTATCACATTAAGCGTTGGTATCCATACTTCACTTTCAAAGGCGAATGATTGCAGTTTGGAACTTATTTCCCGAGAGGCTTACACCACGAGTAGCGCAGTAGCAGTAGTCAAACGATGGAATGGAAAATCACCTGCGCACAACCTAAGCGCAGTCTCGCTGCCTCAGCTCCCAACAATCAGTCAACAGACCCTTTTAGTCAGTGGAGCAATGCGGTATAGCCTATGAGCCAGTGGAACCTTGCGGTACAGCCTATAAGCCAGTGTAGCATTGCGGCACAATGTACCGCACTGCGGCATTAGGTACTCGACAGAAGATTCAGTTCAAGGTCTAGCAGGCTGGAATCTCTATTTGTAAAAAGGAGATGCTGCTACTGAGCATGATGCTTAGAAAATATGATGCAAAAAGGAATAGCCTTATGCTCATTGTATAATACTGAAAAATGGAAAGAGTGATATAAATTTATAGCACTCTTTCCATTTTCAGTATTATACAATGAACATCAAGCTAAAATTGATTAAGACCTTTTTCACTCCAAAAACATGAGTCCACTTCGCTCCAACATGTTCATCAACTTGTACATATCGCAGAAGATTCTTGCTTCTTGGCGCTGACACAAACATGACACAGGTTTCCACACTAAGGCTTTGTGCGTAAGCGTAGAAGTCTGCACTTCCAAATGACATCACTGCGGCAGCGCGGCTTGTGCGTAGATTGATGCATTGTCCAGCTCTGTCTGCATTGTCCAGCTCTATCAGCACAGTCTGCAGAAGCCACGTCTGTGGACCTTCCATTCATCTCCGTCGCCAACAGCCGACGGTTGCGCCATGCACGTGTTATGCGTGACCCCTTGGTGACCTCTTTATTCCAATCACGTGGGACGCGTGCGGTTCCCTACCGCGAGTCTCGAAAAAGAAGAGATGCGCTCGTCAGAAACAGCTAGCGAAGCGACGAAGCGTCTCGTCACAGATTGTCTGTAATGAATGCCTTCACCGCCTAGCGTCCAACACACATCGCAGCCGCGGACACTGAATATGGGCACGTGATTCGACGCAGCTAGGTGTGAATCCATCTACGGACGGTAAGTGACCTGACGCAGTAAGGTGTGGCTCCATCTATTGAGGACACGCACAGTACAGTTATCCTCACCGCCGTTGGGAGCCACTTTCGTTTGATTCGCTGCCATGACCGAGTGTCAGAATGGTTGTTTGAATGACCGAGGTGACTATTTTAGAATCATTGGTCATATGAACGACTGCATGCGCAATGCACGTCGACTTATAATTCGCATTTGTTCTTCAGCATACACCATTGATGGAATTTGGCCAGCCACGATTACCAAAGGTTGGTTAAATATTTAGTAATCAATGACGGAAACGCTTACGTTCTAATTAATTGTTCCAAATTATTGCTTGATATTTCAGTCAAATTATTCATATATTTACTAGATCGTTTATTATGTTCGCAGATCTTATATGATTCCTGTCTTGCATAAACTGAGCTAATTAAGAAACACTGCCATGATAGAAATTCATATTGTCATCTAGAGAGCATTAGTCAGATAAGATTTTTAGTCGGTCCAACTATCTAAGATTTACAATGCAATCCTCTGGTAGTGGTCGATGCAACCGGTTTTGCTTCGTGCATAAAGATGATGGCATCCACCTGCCTCTTATCATGCGGTTTTACCGAGATAATACCAATGGCATGGCTACTGGTTGCTCAGGATATTGTTGCTTCAAACGATGGCGGGAAACGAAGCGGAATAATAATAGCTTACTAGCGGAATATGTAAGGCACGGATTTCATGATAATAAACAGTTTTCTAATAATTATGTGAATATACCGTACGTGGCATGCGCGTCAATTAAAACTCACACATCAACCTACAGGACGCAAGCTGCCTGCTATGCAGGCATTTGGAGATGCCAGCAGTTGAACATGGACCCTGTCCGATTCTGAAATCAGCTCCGGCGATAACAACATCAGAATGACAAACACGGCGTGTCACTCAACGAGCATCCCATTCCAGACATCGCGGTCAGCATGTTTTCAGATGCGCCCCGTGGCTTTAGTTACAACAAGCCGAGAGCTCACTGAAGGGATCATGTGTCCAGACCACGCCGACGCCGGCGGTCATTGGATGAAACTGGGCCAGCTGGGCCGGCGAAATGAAAACAACACGGATAGAAGTGGGGGCGTGCCGCGCCAGGTGTACACAATTTGGTGAGACTTCTGTATAGGACATTCCATTAGTATGTAGGCGTATGGCAGTTGAATATAAATCATACATTATTGTTACTGACGAAAAAGTGATCTCTTATAGTTGGTGCCTTTTCTGCAGTGTACTTTCATCTTCCTTTTAACTGACTGGAACGAGCGAAATTTACGGGACAGCGGTGCGTGCCTTTAGCACGGCAAGCACCGTAACTCGAGCGACTATACGTGACCTCCGAGCGTGGTAGAACTGATAAATTGTAGTTTTTGTATCAAAATTCTGACACTCTTAATTCGGCCTGATAAGTTATTTGGTATTGTAGATATTGATTGTTGCTCTTTGTCTCTGTGTCTGCGGTGGCCGAGTCTGGCCGCCACAGACAGTCTACCTCTGAACACCGCCGAGAGCAGTTCTCGGCGGCAGTGACTCCGCCGGCGTGCCATAGACTCCGGAGTGGAACGCCGGTGCGGAACTTAACTGCGTGGAGCGGAACTGGACTGTGGAGCGGAACTGGACTGTGGAGTGGAGTGGATCTGGACTGTTGGGAGTGGACTTTGACTGAACTGATATGGACTGGCTCTGCTATCAGTGCGCGTGACTTGGGTGTGGTTTCCATCTTTAATATCCGTTCTTCATCGTCATTCTTATACGTTCTTCTTGATCCGCTATACAGAAATCCATTTTCCGAAAACAGTTATTTTTTTCAACTACAAAAATGTCGCGGACTCCATCAGAGGAGCGAGACAATTATGAATATTTCGAGCAACGCCTTCGTTACGCTTTCAAATTTATTAGAACGTATTAGAACGTATTGGAGTGTAAAATAACGCATATATCGTCATTTAATGTGTATCCTATATCGTCCTTTGATGTGCAGTGCGGAACAGTCAATCTTCAGGAATGTGTAATGCGGAACAGCAAACATTCAGTTAATTCTTATGCGGTGCAGCGTTTCTTCCACAATGTTGACTTTTTCCGCTGTGTAGTACGTATAGCTACTACAATGAATGTGAACTTTGATGTCATCGGAAACGCTCGGTTAATTTTACCCGGAAAGATATAGCAGAGTCCGAATAGCAATTGCATAGTGTACCTAAAAAAACACCAGAATACCTATGTTTACTCACGATATGTGTCGTGATACTCTTAAATGTTTGCAATCATGTGTAACCATTGGGCTTGATTAACCCGCGCACCCTGGAGTATTTCACCTAACACGAGGAGGGGGAGGGGGGGGGGGGGGAGCTAGCTTAACCTCCGAACCAATAGTCGTAGCGAAACGCGCAAGGCGGGAATTTAAAGCTCTTGATGAAATGTTTCTAAAGCACACCTTACATTTTCTTTAAAAGCCCACATTTCAGGTCAAGGTAAGGTCAAATTCAGTATTTTGTATTATTGGCTGTAGAAACCAATCACCGGTAGCAAGCCTAAAAACAGCCAAAACACTTTCAAGTGTAAGAGCAAGATACTGTTAGAGCATGAGTCTCATACTGAGTAATGTTAATGTCAAGGAGAGATCACAAAAGGTAAATATGTACATACGTTAAATGAGAGCTGTGTGACATACATTTTATGAGGCAGATGTAGGATTTAAATATTACGGTCATTTTGCTATCTGACCTCATTTAAGTGACGATCAGTTCATGGCCAGGTCAAAAAGACCAATTTTGATACATAATGTGATGTAAAAGTCCACGTTTATAGACCAGTTTCGTCCCAGGAATTTAGTGGTGTCATTTGGTCTTGATCACTCGGCCTAAAAATGTTCCAGAACGCAACTTTAAAAGTGACAGCATCAGCTTGTATACTTATTGGAGTCATTAGCAGGTCAAAAATGAAAATTTGTTCACATGTAGTTCTCCAACATATATTCCGTTTTTTAAATCTTCAAATGTAGGGTTTTATAGACTTCTTGAAGTTTCAAGAGTCAACGTTCAAAAATTCATAATTCCGAGATACAGGTAGCCACTTTAAAGAGAATGACATTTCCTTTCTTATAACGTTTTTGTTTGCGATTTGATACAAAACTCGATGTTGTATGAACGTTCAAACATTCGTCGTTTTTGGACCGAGAAGGGCGTGACATAATGTCACAAAAACATAATTTGTATTTGAAAAAAACTTCTAGACCAAATATTTTCGATTTTTTTCTGAGAAGACGAAAAATAATGTTTAAAATTAAAAATTAAAAATATAAAATTAATAAGGTACTGAAAGTTTCGCGTCGGCAGTCGTCATTATGAAGTTATTGCGAAATGCTAGGAAGGGGCAGATTTTGCCCCCCCCCCCAGTGGGGCACGGGTTAATGTCTTTAAATTGCCCTGTAAAGGACACCAGCTGCCCCGATCTCTGCCACAGATATCTGTTCTAATGATGTAAACGCAGACCTCTCTGCTACGACACTCAGGTACTACGAATTCATAACGTCGAGTGGGCCTTCGTACCGACTTTAAACTGTGCAGCATTCATAGCAGCAGCAGCAGCAGCTAACGTCTCATAACAGCTGGCATCATCCTCACATATTTACATTCCAAGGCTAACATAGACGAGATATGAGCCGTTGCCACGCAGTTTAGGCATGCATGGTGAGTCAGTGAATACTACTGGTGCATGCATGGTGAGTCAGTGAGTGCTACTGGTGAGTCTGCTCATACTTTATCCAGCTACCATTACAGAACATCAGGCAGAACAGATAATATAACCTGACAAATACAGGACTCTCCTTATCTGACTCCCAAAACCGCCTTAAATCAGTACAAAATTGACACATTTCCTAATGTAGCGGGATCTCTCATCGTTTACTAAATAATGTCTCTATTTTAAAGAAGCCATTAGTGCGTAAACAAGCAAAATCAGGTGAGTTTTTAGGATACTTTGAGGCCTTTTTATTTTGATCTTTCCAAACCTCCCGTTCCAGATCCGCCAATAGACGTGGCAGCGCTGTAGATTAACTGTCAATTTGATGAGCCCTACTCGACAGATGCTGCGATGTTTTGAGAACGGCTAAAATAACGACGCCTGGACCCTTTGTACAGCTGCTGTAGCAGTGATACAGATAAAATCGTTATCTGCCAACAGTGAACAAAACGTGTTCCATGTCAATGAACAACTGGAGCCCGCAGACACGCTCTGAATGTGATCTGACGAGAGGCTGACTTCACACGCGTTAGACGGATCCCGGGTGACCGGTGACGTAACCACAATCAGCCTAGAGCGGGCCGGCAGATGGGATCCGGATCGGCCGCATAACCCGGGTCTGGATCGGACGGATAGCCGGGAAACCCTGCCATCTCGCTATGCCCGCTCCATTAGCGGATACTGGGACGTTCCCTTATCTGCTGCTATTAGTGCTCTGTCTGCCACTGTGAGGTCATAGATCAGACGACCAGCGGACGGGGGCGGCGGGTGTTCTATGCTCCACAGGGAGAGGGAGAGGAAGAGGGAGAGGGAGAGGGAGAGGGAGAGGGTG
>JARFNZ010133371.1:0-11060 GCA_031763405.1 Balanus nubilus
GGCGGCGCGCAGCGCCGCCGTTTTTTCGCTATCGTCGAAAAACCTTAGGGGGGTGGGTGTCTAAACACCCCCCCCCCCGGCACGGCGCGGGTTAAAAAGATATTTTCGAGTCGCAGACAAGGGCAGATCTCGTCGTTTTGTTTGGCGGGGAGGCCAAATCATCTTAAGTGAAGTCGATTATTCGTCCAAATTAAGTAGATTTTCGCATGCAACTTCATAGACGTAATTTTAAAACCGTCCACTACGCTCATTAAGTCCGACTGTTTGGGAAGGGCGCAGGCGTAGGAACAGGCGGCGGGGAGAAGGGGGGGGGGGGGGCGCCATGGCCCCCTATCAGGTTTCTCCCGAGACGAGATTAAAGCTTCGCTGACCCCCTCACATTTCGTGACGTTTTGACGTCCCTGGGGAGAGACAAATCTGGTTTCAGAGCCTTGGGGGAGGGGGGGGGGGGGGGTCATGTCCCTCTGCTCCACTCTGGATCCGCCCTGATCAGCCGATATTTAGATACAATTTAGAGTCATGGTCGGAGTCAATAAAAGGTCATCGTCTCCGTAGCCATGATGGTGAATCATTGAAATAGCCAACATGGAGGCATTTGAGTATCCGAGTTTCAACTTCCAGCTAACCGCAGCAACTTCCGCAGCCTATGTGGTAACCCAACAGTTCAGGTTACATCCCAATGCCACAGCGATGCTGACTCATGCTTGAACGCTTCCTGAGTGAACCCCGTGAGTAACGCCACATCATTGTCCTGAGTCAGCCGGAGCCAACCGTTGACACTGCATATTACATCATTGTCGAACGATTTTCATTTGTTTTTAGCACAAGCAGGAATCATTTAAGCTGGCGCTTCATTTAAGCGGGCGAATCATTATTTTGTCTACAGCGCCTGTGGGTGTGTTATTTCACAATGCAGTGTCGTTTATACGATTTCATAGATATAAAATACTCATTCTCACCCTTTCTGGGACAAACACTGGTGAACTTCGATTCTAGCTGAGTTTTAACATTTTATTTTTGAAAGAAATACTCGCATAAACTTACCTTTCAATTTTAAACTTTGTACTCGAACTTCGACTGAAGCACGGATAGCACGAATGCAGCCGGAGGAAACGAAGTAGTACACATTTTGATAACACGGCGTCCCTCATAACAGCTTTTGTGGTATTCTTGATTTGATACTTCATATTGCTCCTAGGTTCTCATCAGGGACAAGGGGTTAGGCTGGGCAGAGGAGCAGCTGCGCCTCCAGCAGATGCCGGGACGTTTTCAGCTAGCTTGGATGAGACCTGTTGACAACAGATGAAAAGTGATTCTGATGAACATTACCAATATGGGCGTTGCGTTCACAAAAGCGACTTCAAAACCATCGACTTCTCAAACTTCAACCGCACTCCCCGTCGTCCTTCCTGACACAACCAAATATGGTGTGGCTTCTCCCCCAGAACTACAATCTGGGCTACCTGCGTGACTGGGCTGGACCTTTTTGGCCTGGGGATTTTTTTTTGAAAGGCCAAGGACATGGTTGTGTTCGACTCACATTTTCCCGCCTGACTCGACTCTGACTCATTTCCGAAGGACTCTCACTCATTTCTGACTCACGTGGTTGAGCAAAAGTTTTGACTCAACTCTGACACATTTACCTGACACCATCCCTGACTGAAATCTGACTCAAGGATGTAGTGAAAGTTTTTTGATTCGAGTCATTTTTGACTCAACGCCAAAAGTTGTTCACGGGGAGGTGCGGTCGGGGATATTTTTAAGCGGATTCTTTCCATGCAACGTGATAGAGGCCATATGTAATCTGCCAAATGTCAAAATCTGCAATTTCAAGTCACTGTATTATCTCATTTGACTCGAGAGAATGAGTCGACTCAACAGTGACTAAAGAAGCATCCTGGTGTCTGAACTCTGTCTCATGAAACAATCCGTGTGACTCAACTCTGACTCGACTCAATTTCAAAATTGTATTGACTGACTCAACTCATTTGAGTCAGAGCTGAGTCAAATTTGGCTCAACGACTCTGAGCCGAGCACATCACATGCCAAGGACCCTGGTTCCGAAGCTCATGCAATGACTTCCGAATCAGTGATACTACCGCCACCTACACCCGTGAAACAGTGAGCTACCGATGTGCTCACTAGATGTCACTAGTCTAGCCACCGTTTTCACCCCGGACAGATCATCATCGGCTCCATGAGCACGCTGTAGCACCATTTGCCGCCGCTGTGTTGACAGCTGACTGGCCGCGATGCCGGTCTACTGAGCACGGCGAACCTTTTCACCCGTCAAATGGCGGACCGCTGAGGTGCAGTTATGGCGGACCGCTGAGGTCCAGTTATGGCGGACCGCTGAGGTCCAGTTATGGCGGACCGCTGAGGTCCAGTTATGTCGGACCGCTGAGGTCCAGTTATGGCGGACCGCTGAGGTCCAGTTATGTCGGACCGCTGAGGTCCAGTTATGTCGGACCGCTGAGGTCCAGTTATGTCGGACCGCTGAGGTCCAGTTATGGGGAGTTCACACAGAGGGTGGTCGACGCCAAAAGGCACCTGCCGTGCCCCATTGCACACTGCACAGGGCTGTGGAGTCGAAGTTGAGGCTGAAGTTGGAGTCGGTCGGAGTCGGTAGTTTTGGCCTTAGTCGGAATCGGAGTCGAGACCGGCTTTTCGCGCAACAGGCGACTTCTTTGGTCGGTGGAATATTCGCCGGCCTGGATATATAAACACTTAAAAAAACGTTATTGGAAAATAAAAAAAACATAGTCATATCTCATAGATGATATAATGACATAGTTAAGTAATCTAAATAGTTAAATCAACTATCGGTAAATTTTCGATTGCGCTTGACTAAAGATAGAACGATATTTTTCAACGAGATCATGCTCGTTTCATCAATGAGTTTGAAATCAGGCCATGATGATATGCTCCAAACATCTTAACATTTTCACCTCTGGACAAAATAATGACCAATGACCATGCCAGGAAGGGGAGAGGTGAAGATACATCGAAGACAAGCTGGGTCGACGGCTGTCTCTGTTCGCCCCTCGACGCCCGTTTCGCGGGTTTGTCGCCTGCAGTCTGGTGCAACTTGACTGGATACGCGCCTGACAAGCTGCGTCCGTGCTCGGGCCGCGTGCAATTGTTGAAAACAAACGAATAATAATGACACTGCAAAAATTGTTCTCTGGCACGCCGTTGAAGAACTGTAGTCGGAGTATGAGTCGGAGTTGGAGTTGGAGTCGGAGTTGGAGTTGGAGTCGGAGTGGAGTTGGGTCGGATTCGGAGTGTGAGTCGTGGTCATTTTTTCAGGCAGAGTCCGAGTCGGAGTTAAAGTTAATGAAATTTTGCCGATTCCGCAAAATGAAATTGACTTTCATCTTAACATTAAAGGAATTCCGATTCGTAGTTTGTGTGCTGCCAAGAAGTTGTTCTTTTGGTTCATATTTGATCGTTGCAAATTTTCATTTTCGTTATTTTTTGCAAGCTACTCACGACTATAAACATGTCGGGTAAATTTGTCCCGTCCTACGATCAAGCAAATATGCTTTCTCCAAATCATTGCCGATAGTGACTACATATACCATGTCATATTCCATGCCAGGGTGTGTTGGGCGACAAGTTTTGTAGAGATGGCAGTTGCGGGCACGCCAAGTAGAACTGGTGTAGGGTAATACGAGAAATAATACACAAGCTTTGCGCTATAAGACTATAATATATTGCTGTCAGTTGCACGACTTTACTTTTATTTTATCAGGAGTTAATGGCAAAAAGGTGTTGATGACATTCATTTCTAGTTCATATTTGATCACAATGTCAACCCTGTCTGACATTGTATAGGCGCTCACTGAACAAAAATTGCACCTAGTCAGAATGGCCTTTAGGCCATTGTAATTGCATGATCATGGAAGAATTGGACTTGTCTGATATGTATCCTGTGAAAAGGAACCATTAAAATATTTCCCAATTGACATATAGAGATTATGAAATTCACCTGGTCATAGGTCACGTATATGGAAATCAGATATGACGAATTGTGGTTCGTATAACCTCCTCATGAAATCCTGTAAGTTTCAAATCTCTCGGTCAAACCCTGTATCTTGCGCTCGACCCCAAACATCTTTTGATAAAGGGTCACGCAAGGCGACTCTGAACTGAGATGACTTCAAGTCATAATTTTCACACAGTTTGGGTAATTAATGTCCCAATTGCAGTGCCAAATTTAGTGTCGCGAAGCTCCGACGTTTTTTTTATTCTCGTGAAACAACTTCAAGAGATGGATGGGAATCAACCCTCGATCTTATGCGTTAATTGTCGATGTTAAGTAAATATGACAATACATCGAGCATTGGTACCCCTTCTTAAAGAGGCCTCCACCCGTCTAAGAATCGTGCTGATATCAGGAGCACAGTGATGTACTATTGCGGCCTTAAATTGTGCTATAGGTACCTTTTGGGGGATGGTCAAGGGCGAGACACGCTCCGATCACTGCAGAAAAGTCGATTCATGGGGACGAATCCGGCTTCGAATTCGACTTTGGCTTCACGAAGGCGCACTTTCCCACGTTTTTTCAGCTTTGACTTCTGGGACATGTGCTTGAAAACGGCGGTGACCGGCTTTGGCTTCGTTAGATTTTCACAAGTCACTTGAGTGTGGGCTTCGGCTTCGTGTCTTTTCTTACCGGTTTGTTTTGGTGCTGGCTTTGGCTTTGTGTTGTTTCACAAACTTTTTTCACGACCTCACTTAAGTATAGGCTTCGGATTCGTGTCCTCTTTTTGCTGACTTCGGCTTCGCGATATTTTTGACGTTTGGCCTCGTCGACGTCAAGGTGTACCTTTGTATTCTGGTGAGTTTTAGCCCTATACTCGCTTCCGTATGCTTTCCGACATCAAAACACGGTTATGCACATCGGCCTTTTGAATTTAAGACCAGCTGGGACATGGTAATAGTCATTATGTGCGATTTGTTTTTGGCTCCGGCCTAACGCATTCCATTCATACTTTGGCTTTGGTTTTGAGCAAAACACGACGAAAACGGCAAGGTTTAGCTTTGGCTTCGAATGTTAAAAAAGTTAGAAGTCTCCGGCTTGACTCGACTTCGTGTTTCGACACTTTCACAGTCACAGATGCTGGCTTCGTGACGCATGGTATCAACAATTGTCATGTCGGCTTCGAATTCTCGACCGTGTCAGCCGCACGCACGGCTCTGCCCATGGCCTCGAAGCCAGAGGCCTAGTTTCATACCCAAGCCTGAATTACATTCTCTGCTGAACGTCGGTGAATCAAAGCCGACATCGCACATTTTTAATGACGTTCTTGGCATAAACACGGGAGTAACTCCGGATCCCTGTTCTAGCATATCACAAAGGCTTGGTTTTACTCACACTGTGGTGTCTTTAAGTTCATGAATATTAACACCTATCTGCAAAGAAGAAATGGTAACAAGAAATAGCTTCAGTAGGTTGCAAATGGAGAAGCATCTTATTGACAGGCGTTCTACGTTCGCTGTATCACTATGACCTACCGATTTAGCAGCGTTCCAGTACTATGTGATAATCAAATGTACATATCGGATCTGTACAGAGTGACAGTGCCGATGTGGAAATCAAAAGGTAAAAGACTAGTTTCAATTACGATGTAGGTTAATTTTCCCTTGGTTTGTGAATTTTAATTCGGAAGTGCACCTACAGAATATCACGATGCTTCTACAGAACATCACGATGGGCGCAAATTGACTTCTGTGGTCGTCGCGCCCTAAAAACCCAATTAACAGACACAACGTCATGCCAAGTTCAGTTAATGATGCCGTATTCGATCCTACAAGGGCCAGTGAAGGACCAAGGGCGGATCTAACCGTTTTTTTAGGGGAAGGGGCTAATGATACAAATGAAGTCGATTCTTTCAATGCAACACCATAGACGTAGATGCCATAGACGTTATGCTTAAAACCGTCCGCCACACCCAAGAAGTCCGGCCGTTTAGGGAGGACAAAATCGTGGTTTCAGAGCCTCTGTGTGTGGGGGGGGGGGGCATGACCCCGTCCTCTGGATCCGATCTTATGAATGACGCTACCTCGCTTCGAAGTAGGTGTTCATTGCCCACAGGTCCAGAGTTAGAGGAGGGGAGGGGAGTTGCCCTTTCTTCTCCCTCCCCCGATTCCCGCGCCCCTGCTTATCTC
Organism: Balanus nubilus; assembly: GCA_031763405.1. Classification (NCBI taxonomy): domain Eukaryota; kingdom Metazoa; phylum Arthropoda; class Thecostraca; order Balanomorpha; family Balanidae; genus Balanus; species Balanus nubilus. The sequence goes on from JARFNZ010133371.1 coordinate 6,175, forward strand.
TAGATCCCAAAAGGTATTCCTTATCCCACTCATGCTCAAAGAAGCGGCTAGTAGAATTACCGTTACGCTCTATAAGTATCACAGGTCACCTAGGCATCTGCAGCGGGGGGGGGGGGGCGATTTACGTTGTCATATCCCGACTCATTCGATGGGTTGAAACCTACCAATTAAAAAATGGAGAGCACCGTTGTAACCCACATCTGCGAGTCGGTATTTCTTGAACCATCATCCAGCCTGACACCTCTCCCAGCCGGCGCTCCGCCTGCCATCTGTCGGCCAGAATCGGCGACACACTGACCCAGAGCCTGCCGAGCCGCTACAGCCGCGGCCCTCAAACCTGGCAGGGACCCCGCCGCCGCCGCCCGCTGCCGCTCACCGCTGTCGGCCCACGAAAGTCGTGCTGGTAAAGTTTGAGGACCACTGCCGGTCGTCGTTGCGGCCGGGTCCAGAATAGTTTTCAGACTGTCGCCGGCAGCCGTGCGGTGCGGGAGAGAGCTGCGGACCGTCGAGGTGCCGGCTCTCGCCAGTCGCTAGTTCGTGACGGTTGGTGGTCACTGGTCGACGGCCCTCAGTCGTTGGACGTCGCCCATTGCTGTGTGGGACTTGATGTGCGTGTGTGGTGTCAGTGTGTGAGGTGTCGTCGCTAGCGACGCAGCAACATCGGTACCGACGCGGATCGCGACCGGCGACCCAGAGTGACCCAGCGGCACTGGACGGTGGCGCCAGTGACCCGAGGTCATGTTCTCCAACCGGGACGGCGTGGTGCGTCTGCAGTGCTACCGGCGGCGCGCCCGGACACCGCCACGGGGTCAGTAGTCTGCTCTTTGAGCCGCCCCCACACCGGCCTCCGTCCGGTCATATAGTGTTGCCGGGTGCAAAGCGCTGTGATCCAGGCGGAGTTACGTGCGCTCTAGTTTGTGTTTATCGGCATAAGCTGAAACAGACGTGTTTTTAAGCAAGCACGTTGTCACAATAAGGGCACCTACATATGTTATGAGACCTCTATTGAAGGCCCACGTATTGCGCCCAGAGGGTTTACCACAGGAGGGGCTGGGGGGGGGGGGGGCGCCTGCAATTATATTTTAACATTACGCCTATGGGGTGTTGTCTGGTAAGATTCGACTTCGGAATCAACCGTCACCCCAAATTTCCAGAACATGATCGAGCTGTTGGTTGCGCCCACTGTTTCTCAAATTCCAACTCAGTTGCCCGGTGAAGCTGGAGGATGGCTTGTTTTATCTTCCTGGCTGCTAGCCGTCCTCAGTGGCGCCTGCTCGACGCTCATCATTGATGATTATCCTCGTCACCCCTTCTCCGTGGCGTCACATCAGCCGAGCCTGTCGTGACCTGTGACCGCCGGCCGCAGTCAGCTGGGCCGGGCACTGACTCACCGCCCCGGGCACTGCCGCCGTGACGTCACCGGCCGACGGTGACGTCACGTCTGTCTGTCTGCCCGGTGTCGTCGGTGGCGACGGTCGGCCTGTTGGCTTTGGCCGGGCGTCGACGGCGGGAAGCTGTGAGCGCCGGCGCCGGCGGCTTGGGTCGTGATCGGATGGGGCCGGGAGGGGGAGGGGTCGGGGGGGGGGGGGGTTCCGGCTCGACCCACGTGCTTCGACCTTGAGCGGAGCTTTGTTACAGATCGCTGACGGCTTTCAACATTACGGGAAAACGAGCTGTTGGGGTCGGCTGCCCGCTGGCTGGCGCCGGCGGTGATTCGGTGTGACGGTTTCCGGTGGCAATGAGAGACAGGTCGTCACGGCATGGCGGCCAAATCCACCTCTGGATACGTGTTGCAAAACTATCGTGTAATGTTGAAGACCACGCCAGGTACCGCCATTGTCATACCTGGGTTAAGTGTTGGCGAAATATGTTAGCATGTTTTTAAAGCCTGACAGTCACTGTCATTGCTCAAGCAGACAGCATTGTAACAGTCCGTGTTATTACAGGTCCAGTGCCGAATCCGTGGCTGTGAGTTTTCTAGCTCTACTCTGGATACCTTCTATTTTGCAGGTGCATTTTTCCGCTGGCCTCTGCCTCTGATCATGCCTGTCCACATTGTTAATCTCACATTCCAAGCCACGTGACCTCAAATCCTGTATCCCAATGCATTGTCCGTTCCACATCCAGCGAAATATGTGACCCCTGACTTCAGCTCTGCCTGTCGGCTTTGTCCGTGTCACGTTCCCAGCCACGTAGCCTCGTGACCCGAAACTCCAAATCTGCCTGAATTGTCCATCTCATATTCGGAGGCCCTCGACCTCCGGTGCCGAGTCTGGTTGTATTGAACACCCCATGCTCAGTGGAACGAGATCGGGGCAGTGTTACGTTAAAATGTCGCCAGGAAGGCCTCTATTGACCACTGCAGTGGGTTGAGGGTAATAGATGCCATTAAAAAGGATGATCTTGACGGTTTTATGGTCGTCTCATCTGGGTTTATTGCGTCTGCGAGCCGTTCTAGCCTGCCTGACCTAAATGAGAAAGCTAGGGCTGGACTCTCCTTTTGTCTCACTGCTATTGTTGCTACGTTTTTCAACTGACACCGGCTAACATGGAAAATGTTAGTCGTCTGCTATGGGGTCATCCTTCGTCCCATCACCGTCAGCCGTAATGCAGATGAGTTGTCCCAAATTAGCCCGTTACGTCCCTTTGGACAGCCATAACCTGTCTGGCTGACATCCTGGTTTCCTATTGTCCGACATTTAATGCGCTCTCAGAGCTTGGGATTTCCTGGGCCCAAAATTACCAAGTGCCGCACATCACCAGGTACGGCAAATATGTCCCCAATTACGGCAAATATGTTACCAAGTACGGCCAACACGTCCCCATGTACGGCAGGCCGCAGGTGCGTGCTATGCGCCATGACGCCACACGGAGAGATACATATTGTCCCAAACAGCTACACCGGCACCACACCATACCACCACTATAATCCTATACAATTACCTTTGTGTTACGTTGACTCACCTGATCTCCAGCACTTGGCAGTTGATGGTATGGTAGGTAACCCACTTACGTGGACGGCCGACTCACGCACAACTGACATTCGCCGCCTCGGCCGCCCCTGACCCAGGGGCGGTAGAAGAAGGGGGGCAACGGGGGCAATTGCCCCCCTAAACTCTGGAGAGGGCGCCTTGTGTTTTGTCAGGGCTACGTTATTTACTGCTGGGATAAAAAAGAAACGGAGAAGGCAGCAGTGTGAACAAAGAGAAAGGCGCCCCTAGTTGTCTGAGGGGGTGGCCTGGCCAGGGGCGCCCTTGGTGGTCAGGGGGGCTGTTGCCGTTTCGTCAAGATGCAGGGGCGCCCTTGGTGGTCAGGGAGGTGGCCTGGCCAGTGGCGCCACAGATGGTCTGGGAGGCAGACTTGCAAGGGGCGCCCCCAGTTGTCGGGAAGATGGCCTGGCCAGGGCACCCAGCTGGTGGTCTGGGTGGCAGCCGGCCAGGGGCGCTCCTGGTGGTCTGGAAGGCAGCCAACCAGTTGCCTGGTGGTTTGTAAGGTGGCCTGGACAGGGCGTCCCGGGAAGTCTTGGAGGCAGCGTGGGATGTCCCTGGTGTCGTTGGAGGCTGTCCCTGGTGGTCTGTGAGATAGCCTGGCCAGGAGTACCACATTGGTCAGGCGTGACTGGTACAATGTGAATGGCACCAATGTGTTGCCGTTTCGTCAAGATGCATCGACTCCTATGCAATTTGACTTATTTTGGTCAATACGTGACCCTGACCTGAGTTCAAATTTTGAATTTGACCTCACAATATCATCTAAAATCATCTTTCTTACAAGATCATCTTTGCATGTTTCTAAGCGCCTTGAGGAGAGAAGAACGATGGGGCTAAATCGTTGCTTATAAATCGCTTAAACGCTTAAATCGCTTAATTAATTGAAACGTAATTCGTAAAAAATATGTTTTTGTAAAAAAATAACATTTTAACCTTTGATGACCTTTGGACCCTAAACTATTGAACCGAGCTCAAATCTAAAGACATTTGAGCAAAAGAGCGTTTCAGGAGCTTTCGATTGTTTTTTTCTCGGTTTCTTCCTAGTTGACTTCGATCCCGAGATATTGAAGGAAAAACATGTACCAATATTGATAACGATATTGAAAAAATTAGGTACCTTTGATGACCTCTGGGTCTGGTGACCTCAATACTGACATCAACCAAAAATGACCGAAATAGTTCCGAAATAACTTTTGACAAGCTTTCGAACCCCATTTCATTTTTCCCTCTACGTCCCATAAAAGCCGAGATCGAGGAAGGTGTCCAAGCATCTCCCTCCCCCAAGCAGGGCGTAAAAAATAGAGATGCCCAGCGAAGAAACTCCCTCATAATCCCGAAAATTAATTCGATTCCGTTTGTTTTTGCACTGATAGCCACCTGCCTCTGGGTCCGCCATCTGGATCTGCACCACGGCGTATCCTATGTCGCATCCTAAGCAAATCTTCCCCACTAAATTAGGTTCTTAGCGTGACTTGAATGCTTCTCCTTTGGGCTATCCAGCGTAGGGTATGTTTTTCAAATGGCAGTTGCACATAAGTAAGAAGTGCACTATTTCGTTAAGTATTTTTTTTGTAGGGCCCCCTTACAATAAAAGGCGCCTCTAATTTATTTGCCTCCTATCCGAAAATACCTTCCGCCGCTACTGGTCCTGTGTGGACGCTGTCGGGCCGTGCTTCCGAGCAGGAGGGAAGGGGGGGGGGGGACGAGGTCAGATTGCAGCGCCGCGTTGCCGACACCGCCGCGCCACGCCGGTGGTGCTGACGTCATCAGCCGCGCCTCCCGGCCCGCGCCATTTGAAAAGTGGCCGTTGCTGGTGAGGCGGCGAGTCGGGGTGATGCCGCTCGGCGTGGGTGCTGCAGCGGCCGACCGTTTGACTTGACGGACCGAACATCCTGG
>JARFNZ010133382.1:0-11060 GCA_031763405.1 Balanus nubilus
CCCCCCCCCGGGGGGGGGGAGATGATGGATCAGGGACAGACGGAACTAGGGTGGAAAGCTGGCACGTGAAACCGTTAATGATTGCATCAGTTTCAGTATTCGATGTTGTAACCACTGGGGAGGTTACTGAATGAGTTACGCATCCAGCCATGTGTTGTTTTTAACACGTTCCATGTCATTATGTGGTTATTTTCACTGACCCGAAAAAGGTAGTATTTGCCTATCGCTCTAATGTGTGTTTCACGCCATTATATGGTTATTATCGCGTGCCCGATGAGGTAGGCAATGTTAGTTAGCCTGTCTGTCGTTTAGTCTGAGCCCACGAGTAGAACGCCCGAAGGTCAGAGATATCGATCGCCTGAACGCTGGTTCGGGCCATCGATCGATTCTCTAATAATCCGACAGCTGCCCATAACTCGAGCCCATACGTGACGTAACACACATGCAGCGGGTTATGTGCACCTACTGCCCGTCCCGCCTCTCTCCCATCTCTGCTCCCTTTCAGATACGTTCACGGTGGACCAGGCGGTGAACGCGATCGGCTTCGGCCGGTTCCAGGTGCGCCTCTCGCTCATCACGGGCCTCTGCTGGATGGCCGACTCGATGGAGATGATGATCCTCTCGATCCTCTCGCCGGCCGTGCAGTGCACCTGGCGTATCTCCGAGTGGCGCCAGGCCTTCATCACCACGGTGGTGTTCCTCGGCATGATGCTCAGCTCGCCGTTCTGGGGGAAATTCAGCGACAAGTACGGTCGGAAAACGGTACGTCGTGGAGGGCGGGGATTCCGGTTAATCAGACCGGCGCTAAAGGCTGTTGGGTTTGAGGTTGTCACGAATGTTTAGTATTGAACCGTTGATTTTATTAGTGGTATGTGAAAAGTGAATCTTCTGGCAATAGCCGACATGTCGCCAATGGTCTTTCAGTACAAATGTTAGCTAAGGAGATAAGGCGATTACATTTTATCAAGCTGTTGTACCTTGCTGGAGCATGAACTATACTCTTCCACACCACCTCCCACGTGGGCCATACCGCCCTGCTGACCAACTCATCGTCCCGCGTCAGACGCTGGTGCTGTCGGGCTCGTTCCTCTTCTTCTACGGCTTCCTGTCATCGTTCGCGCCGACCTTCGTCTGGCTACTGCTGCTGCGAGGCCTGGTCGGCTTCTGCGTCGGCGCCATACCACAGGCGTGAGTTCAGCCGGCAGACGGCGACGGACGGAGACGGAGTGGCGTTTACGTCACGGAAATACGTAAAACGGGCCGTTTGATGTCGTTGGATAGTGCTTAGTCCCCGTCGCTGGTGTTGTCCTTCTTTATTATTGGATGTTGTCCTTGAAAGATATATGGGATGCTTTCCACCTCAGTTTATGATGTTTCGTTTGGACTGTGGATTGCTTATTTAGCTTAGAATTGTTTGCGGTGACTGTTTTGCGGAGATTCGGAACAGCTGGTTGGCAATAGGCATATTCGTGTTTTGCCTGTACTGTTTATTGCCGTCACTGCTTGGTGTCTTTATTGTTTTTATTGTGGGCTTGCTTGATTTTGCGTTTTCAACTTAGCACATGTTACCAGTGCATGCAGTGTGTTAATTGTTTTATTATAGTATCCACCCTGTGTGTTTACGCAGCACTTCTTTTGATTTTGGTTGCACTTTACACCAGGCAAGACTTGTATTCCAATGGGCGATCCTCATCCCTGTCACCTGCTTTAGTTGATGTTTATGTTTTTCAGCGTTACGTTATATGCTGAGTACTTACCTATGAAGCAGCGAGGGAAGTGCGTTATTTTGTTGGAGGTAAGAATGCTCCTACCATTAACGTCCCGGCCCACTGTTATGCCGTTTTCATTCCACGGAATTTAATGACAACCAGAATTTGCAATCAGTTCTGGACTCGATTTTGATTTGTGTTTTCTGCAATGATGCTGTAGTGTCCTTCGAAAGGCATGGATGTGATAAAGGAATTGTGAATCTTTCCTCAACGCCTCTTTATCTCTAAATTACGAATTTACCTAATTCCTACTAGCATTAATGATGTTTTATTTATACCAAATCGGACCGGATGCCCTCGCTTTTCGGCCGCCACGTGGTGCATCTCACATTTACGACGCATAATAACTCTGTATAATAACTCTGGAGTTTAGCAGCTTCTCTGACAGTGTTTCTGGGCCGCTTCTCTCGTCGTCGACACTCCCCGTGCCAGGCACTGCGTTGTTTCTGGGTGTCCGTGGCGTATGTCTCTGTGTGACAGTCGTGTGTGTTCCGGCAGTGTTTCTGGGCGCTGGGCGCCTGTCTGGAGGTTCTCCTTGCCCTGTTCGTGATGCCCACGCTGGGCTGGAAGTGGCTGCTGGGCCTCTCGTCGCTGCCACTGCTGCTCTTCACGCTCGTCTGCCCGGTAACTGAGGGGCGCTGGCGCCCAGAGAGGCGACTTTATCTGTCCTGCAGCGACTGGCAGGAACCGAGTCACTGACGCTGTTGCTGCGTCGTCGTGGCAGCAGGACGCGGTCATCGCTGCTCCCGCAGGACGCGGTCATCGCCATTAAACCTTTGAGTGTATACGCACCATCCTTCCCGTTTGGGTCTCCCCTGACCTCCCCCCCCCCTCCCCCCCCCCCCCGGTGTGTACCCCCAGTGGCTGCCGGAGAGCGCCCGGTTCCAGGCGGCCAGTGGCCAGTCGGAGCGGGCACTCAGCACGCTGAAGCGGATGGCCGACGACAACGGCAAGCCGATGCTGCTCGGCCGTCTGATCGTGGATGACGTCAGCACGGTACGACGCGGCGCCATCCGGGACCTGCTGGTACCGGAGCTGAGGAGCACCACGCTGCTGCTCTGGTTCATATGGTGAGCTGCCCTGCTGCTCCGGTTCATATGGTGAGCTGCCCTGCTGCTCCGGTTCATATGGTGAGCTAGCTGCCCTGCTGCTCCGGTTCATATGGTGAGCTGCCCTGCTGCTCTGGTTCATATGGTGAGCTGCCCTGCTGCTCCGGTTCATATGGTGAGCTGCCCTGCTGCTCTGGTTCATATGGTGAGCTGCCCTGCTGCTCTGGTTCATATGGTGAGCTGCCTTGCTGCTCTGGTTCATATGGTGAGCTGCGATGGATCATATGGTCAGAAGTGAGCTACTATTGGCTGCTTCTCTGTTGGCTTCCTGTACGATTTTTTTTATGTATTCTATTTTTAGTTATGCAAACGATGGAGATAAGCAGCGATCGTGAATGTCCCCCTACGATCTCCCAAAGAACTGGGCCGATTTGGTAAAATCAAACGGCATTCGATTGCCCTGTACATGAATCTTGAGAATAACGTGAGAAATTAAATCCCAAGGTCACTGATGACGTCACAGGTCAAGCCAAAGACCCAATTTTTCCCGTTTTCGCCGGGTGGGATTGCTGGCAAAATAATGATATTGAACGCATAAGAAGCTACTAAATCAGCATGAATCGTGCTCCTGACACTTCCAAGTACCATTCTAAGCCTTTGGCACTCATGGGTCGGGTAAAGGTCATCCGAGTTCACGAGGTCAAAAAGGTAAAACTGCTGATTTTGCTCATTGGTAGCTGTAATACATGTTTTGGGTCAGTTTTCGTCAAGAACGCGAAAAATGGCCCTCAAATATTTTTATACATTGAAATTCGAGAAAAATGAAAATACGGAAAATCATCGGAATTCATAGATGTGTCATGTAAAGTGGTTGGTTTTGGCCTTTGAAAGGTCATTACTCCGTCATTGTTGAAGATATTGACTTCAAATTTTGGACACATATTCATCGAGCTGGTTTTTAACACGTATATTCCGTTTCTTTGGAAATCTTGAAAATTTTGGGAAATATGGCAAAAATTCAAAAGTTTGAGTTTGATTTACAACAATAATCCAAATTTCGAAAATGAGAAAATCTGAAATAGTAGTTTGATATCCCGATCTATTCTCAGTCTTTTGATATGAGACAATTGACTTTATCTTTCACACTGTGTGACTGACAGCGTTTCCTGCAAACCCCTGTTTTTGGCCTAAAATGGGATCACATGACACCACTCTGACGTCTTTCCGGTCGACCTACGATGACTTCATTATTTATATTTTGCCAGATGTGGGGAATCGATGTGGGAAGGGGCTTGCTAAGTTTGGTGACGCTGTTGGCGTTATTTTGAGAGAAATCAGGATATATCAGGCCGTTTTGCCCTCCCCACCATGGGGGCGGGGGTTAAGTCGTGGCTCGTGCCGCGGGCGTGGCCTGCTGTCTGAGGGCCGTCCTGTGTCGCCAGGTGGGCCAGCGCCTTCTGCTACTACGGCATAGTGCTGATGACCACCGAGCTGTTCGAACTGTCCGAGGAGGACCTCTGCAGTGCCCCCCGGGGCTGGGAGGGCGCCGAGGTAGGAACGCTACCGGCTCACAGACCCGGCCGTGGTATTTTGAATGAACCTTCACTGGATCTGTGCAAGTGTCTTTCGAGATGGCAATGTGTGTTTAACCTCCGGGCTTTGCGATGCTCGTCAGATGACATGAAAGTCGCATTGGAGTAGTTGTTTCTAAAGAGGTTTTCATTGGCTGTTTTTTCTTCTCGTGCTCCGGTACCCTAAGTCAATCGTGATGCTCTTCCAGGTATGTCAGGCCTCGTGTAAGCAGCTACAACAGGAGGACTACATCGACCTGCTGTGGACCACGCTGGCTGAGTTCCCAGGTATCGGCTGCGCCGGGTGGCATTTCAGCGCTCGTTGAACCATAAGTCTCTGTACGAGCTGTCTCTCGTGACATTTTTCGGTCCTTTTCGCGGCCGGCTGTTCCGATCATCTGCTGCATTTGTTATGCGGGTACAGTTGGCTGACGTGCCCTCTTGCTAGTCTGTTGTGATGCTCAATCTTTGAATTCTGGCGGCACTAGTGTAGCTGCGGCTGTCGGCGCTTCGAAGTGCGAACGTTGTGATGTTTCCTGTTGATTATGTTGATGTTGTTTTATCAGCATGCCCACTTATTAAACTATTAAACCACGACAGGAGCCTCCCAGAATATAATTTTAATATGTGAAAGGGTCCTGCTAAATGACATCAAGGGAGGCTAGATGCATCAAGACGTAGTTATGTCAGGCTAGGTGTGTCAACCCACTGCTTCAACCGTGTCTGTTACGTCATCATGTAACATTTTCGCTCATATTCTGCCAGTTCCACCATGTTCCCCCCTGAACTAGCATCGTCTCGCAGGTATTTTCTTCACGTTGCTCATCATCGAGAAGTTTGGTCGGAAGAAAACGATGGCGGCCGAGTTTTTCATCTACTCACTGGCTATACTGACTCTGTTCTTCTGCGTGAAGAGGTAGGCAGTCCGCGGTCCTCGTAGGGCGAGGAAGATAGTGGCGGGTTTTGTGACGTCATTCGTTGTGTTTCTCACAGTATCGCCATTGTTGACACGTGGTGACATGAAATATATTGAAGGCATGCGGGACAATAACTCTGGAAAATGGTCAATAGTGCTGGTATATTTTTAATTTAACACATTTTTGTTTAGGCGCTGTTGGTTTTCAAATTCTGGTTACAATTGCTTTGAAAAACGTCATTAATTCGTATAGTATGCCGATATTCGCTGATGTTAATGCGATCTAACGGCTGCACATCTGGTGTGATGTCTCACCTCACTGCTCACACCGGGTGCGTGACCTCTGACCTCTGTTCACCCTACAGCCGGGCGGTGACGGCGGCATGGCGGCATGACCATGGCATGTCTCCTCTGTCCACAGCCGGGCGGTGCTGACGGTGACCTTGTTCGTGTGTCGGGGCATGGCGGCATGATCACGGCATGTCTCCTCTGTCCACAGCCGGGCGGTGCTGACGGTGACCTTGTTCGTGTGTCGCGGCATGATCGCTGGCATGTTCCAGGCAGCCTATGTCTACACACCTGAGGTATGCCAGTCAGCTGTCGATACATCTTCCAAGCGATTATTTGTTTATCTGTTTGTTTCATGTATTTGCCAACAGAGCAATGTTCCACTGACAGGCTAAGTAGAAAGATAAAAACATTTTCACTCATTCATACTAACCAGAAAGAAGGAGATCCTCATAAGTGGAGGTTGCAATAATACACACATCCGTCTTCTTGAAGTTTCCTCTCACCGTACGATAAGCTCTGCAACCTTTAAGCTTTAGCTAAGTCTTGCTCTCCATGCTTTGGTATCGCGTTCATTTCGGGATGGTACCACGAATTAATGGGTGGCTCTCGTTGCGGCCACGAACAATCCTATCATCTGTGAACGCAGTTTAATTGTATCTCTCGTCCACTCTGTACCGCCGCCATCGGCACGCGTTGTATCGCGTCTTCAGCAGTCGTGACCATGCCGCCGCCGTCGCCGCCAGGTGTACCCCACCACGCTGCGCTCCGTCGGCGTCGGATCCTGCAGCGGCTTCGCCCGGCTCGGAGCCATGCTGACCCCGCTGATAGCCCAGGTGAGGCGCCGGTGACAGGGCGGGGAATAGAGAGGCGTGCTGGAGAGTTACTGAGGGTGTGCTCTACGCCGTGAGTAGCCCACTGGTTGTTGTGTCCTCGTGAGTGTGTCGCATTTGGGGATGTGTTAGAAGTGAAAGAAACGATAGAACTGATCCTGCTATCATATTATTTGCAATCTAATTGGTTTCAAGTTTCGGAAGTTATTCTTGTCGTTTCACCTCGGCACATAATGTGAATCACCCAACTAAACCCTGTATGTGTGTACGTCCTGTGGCCAGTTAAGACACTCGTCCGTGAGGTACACTAACACCCTGTCCGTGTGTATGTCCTGTGGCCAATTTACACGCACGTCCGTGAGGTACACTAACACCCTGTCTGTGTGTACGTCTCGTGGCCAGTTTTCACGCACGTCCCCGAGGTACACGAACACCCTGGCTTTGTGCAAGTCCTGTGGCCGGTTCACACGCACGTCCGTGAGGTACACCCTGTCTGTGTGTATGTCCTGTGGCCAGTTTACACGCACCTCTGTGCGTTACACAACACTCCGTTTGTGTGTACGTCCTCTGGCCGGTTCACACGCACGTCCGTGAGTTACACTACCACCCTGTCTTGTGTGTCGTCTCGTGGCAACACGCATGTCCATGAGGTACACTAACACCCCGTCTGTGTGTACGTCTCGCGACCAGTTAACACGCACGCCAGTGAGTTACACTAACACCCAGCCTGTGTGTACGTCTCGCGGTCAGTTTACACGCATGCCAGTGAGATACACTAACACCCTGTCTGTGTGTACGTCTCGCGACCAGTTTACACGCACCTCTGTGCGCCACACTAACACCCTGTCTGTGTTTACGTTTCGCGGCCAGTTTACACGCACGCCAGTGAGGTACACTAACACCCTGTCTGTGTGTATGTCTCGTGGCCAGTTTACACGCACGTCCGTGAGGTACACGGCCGTCACGTACAGCTTCGTGTCGCTGCTGGCCGGCGTGGCAGCTCTCAGTGTAAAGACTGTCCGCGGCGGGATGAAATAGCCGCCGGTCTCCGGTCCGCCTCACCGCAGCCTCCACCGCTCCTCCGCCCTTCCTACATCCTTCTTCGGGACCGGCACCGGCTGCTGCTCTGGTATGGAATGGTAATACGGAGAGCTAGCACTGACTACTGCTTAGGTCAGTCACCCCGTTAAGAGTTAATCGTGCGTCATTGGCCTCCGCCTAATCCACTTCTTCATATGTTGTGGACCTGGTGTCTGTTAATTCGGATATTATACCTTACTGACTTTCTCTTCATTTCAAGCATTGTTATGATGATCACCTTTCGGCTTGTAATTGTGTGCGTACCATCGTTTGTATTTGGTTGCGTGCAGGTCCTGATCTACCGGTCGCCGTTCGCCACCGTCGTCGTGTACGCCTGCGTGGCGATGGTGGCCGGAGTTGCCTGTCTGCTGCTGCCGATTGAGACCCGCGGCCGGCCCCTTCAGAGCACACACCTCACGGGCTCAGAACTGCAGTGAGCAAGGCTGAGAGTGAACACGACGGTAAGCGCAACTTGGGGGCAGACAAGCGGTAACGTCGGCTCAGAAGCGTGCTGAAATGAAGCGGACACGACCGTCACAACTGCAATGAACAGCTCCAGAAGTGACGGGACTACAGTGAAGACGCGTCAGTAGCGGGCTCAGTTGCGATGAGGCTTCAGCAGCAAACAGAAATACAGATAAATGAACGTGCCTTATCATGCGGTGATCGCGCCTTGGCAGTGATAAGAACTGGTCAGCAGTCATGGACCATTTACGGCGATAGAATTACATCAGAAGTGCTCCATGCCAAGCTGGCTTTGTTCTGGGACCAGCAACCTTGCGCATGTTATTGGCCCACATGAAAAGCTTCGCATTTCTGTTCCGAACTGTCAAACGGGGAGGTGATGAGCAGGGTAGTAAGTCTGATTGGTTGACAAGATTGTCCTTTGTGGATACTTGCTGGTATGGTGGCTTGTTTAAAGAGTCATGAAGTTCGCGTCGAGTTCGAAAGGAGATTCGACTGAATACCATCAGCACGAGTTCGTAGAGTATGGCTGCGGCGAGCAACCACCGCTTTGTCGCTTCACAGCTGTGTTAATATTCTATTTATCAATTATGGGAATGGGCTGGGTTGGTTGTTTCTGAGGTGAGTGCCACTGTGAGATTGGTAACTGCCTGTGTGTCCTTCAGGTATTGTTGGCGGGTTGTTGGCGTCGCCAGGATGGTTGTTTTATGCAGCTACTAGTTACGACCAAGTTCGAACTTCTGCGTTGCCTCTGCGTAATGTTTAACGTAGACCCCGTCCATAGATGCTTCCCGATCGCGGAACAAACGGCTGAGCTATCTCTCGCGAGGAGTGACTGAATCTCCTACAACGAACTTCAGCGCTTTCTTCGTGTTCCTCGAATTGGTCATTCTTGTGGACTATTGGCAGCTAATGGTTTCATGGTACCTGATATATGATGCGCCTAACACCAAAGGCAGCTTGGTCGCACGTAGTATTGTTGAACGAAGAATCTGATTATTTATTCCATTCTGTACCTAGTTATCTATTGTTTCTTTGTTAAATTACACGAGCTTCGTGGCCTACTTTTGTACCGTTTATTTGTCGCTGTTCCTAGCAAAATGTTGCAGGTAATAAATTGTAATACCGTGAACAGTGTCAGGTTTCGATCAGTGGTCGGTGTTTTTTCGGACAAGCTTCCGGTAGTCTCCATCGATAATCAAGAAGGCATGTCTAAACCCTGCCATTTCACAAGGCATCTGCCTGTATCCCCGCAGTTCGCACATTGCTGGAGATTGCGAACCCCGCGCATTAACGGATCCTTTCAGTGGATCAGCGGCAGCCGCTAAATAACACCAAGTAATCTTGTATCTTCATATCAGATGGCGGCTCAATAGCCCTGCTATATAGTTATATAAGCACAACTAGTAACTGATCATAATACTGCATCACCGATTTATAATGGACGAATACCATGAGCCATTTGCATTTAATCGAACATTTTCTTAAACCGATTAACATTTGCAGAATCAATCAGAAGTTGGGGACGTGAACTCCAATATCTATGATAAGTACTGAGCATTGCTTGCCACCATGCTCGCAAGCCATCCAATAGATTCATGTATTAGGCAAGAAACGTTACGGTATAGATTACGACGTGGAACTAGTCTAGCATAGTTAATAGGCAGTAGGCACATTCTTGCAAAGAAACCTAGCGGTGAGAACGCCAATCACCTACACTAGTGACAGTGACAGTGACAAGTCGCGCAGTTCGGTGGATAAACACACTTCACGGACACTTCCTCTCGGGCCTCGCACCTCACTTGTCGGACCTTTCCGACATCGCGGACCTCTCATTGCCCATCTTTGCCCAATCCACTGTTCCTTTCAACATAGTTGGTTTGCGGACGCTTCTCGAATCTTCTCCACATGTCAGACCAGTTCTACTCACTTCTCCGTAGTGACTGGTGCCTCTCGAGTATCGGTCGGCGTACAGCGCTGTCATCACTGAGGCCGGTTCTCCAGCCCAGCGCTGTCATCACTGAGGCCGGTTCTCCAGCCCAGCGCAGTCATCACTGAGGCCGGTTCTCCTCCAAGCCCTCCATCTCCTCTAGAGGGCCCCCCTGTTCGTGAGCCTTCTCTACCGACGGCTGCAGAGATGGGTTCCTGTTGTCCCGCTCCTGCTGGTTTCTCTCGGCCAGCGGCCCCCTCTCCAGCCGTTCCTGCTCCTGCCCCTGCTGAGGTTGCTGGAGCTCAGGTTGGTCCCGCTGCTGGCGGTGCCGCTGTAAGGTCCGCTGCAGTTTCTCGTCGGCCTCCGTACAGAGGGCGGTGACCTGGCGCGTGAGCTGCTGGGTGTCGTCATCCATACAGCGACGGAACTCCAGCGCCAGCGCCGCGTTCTTGGCCACCTGTTGCGACCTGCCGTACAGTTACACGACGGTCAGCACTAGTCACCAGAGGTTAGTACAAAAGAAAAAGAGACCTGCGGGGCAACACGAGGTTCCAATTTAAAGGGAAATGTCGACCTTTTTGACGATGTCTTATGGGCGCCTAACTTATAAGGCTATCGACGTGCGTGTGTGTGTGTCGACTAGAGGTGTACAGTCGAGCGGTTAAACCGCGGTTGCGGGCGGTTACGGTTGCGTTTTACGCTCAAGGTCATGGTTACGGGCGGTTACGGTTGCAGGGTTTACGGTTACGGTCGGTTGCGATTACGATTAATTTGTTCTGCTGTTAAAGTGAAAAAGACCACTAACTTTTGCAGCAACGATTGGTAGCGACATTAAATTGTGTATACGCTTCTCACAACTTGGACTGCCTCCTGTCTTAAAAATAAATATTAATCTCCCAATAGAACCTACATGAGGCTACAGGCGGTTACAAATTTCGCTTAGTGCGGTTACAGGTTTGAGCCTTACGTTTACGGGCGGTTGCGGATTTGAGCCCCACAGTTACGGGCGGCTGTGGATTCAAGCCCCACAGTTACGGGCGGCTGTGGATTCGAGCCCCACAGTTACGGGCGGCTGTGGATTCGAGCCCCACAGTTACGGGCGGCTGTGGATTTGAGCCCCACAGTTACGGGCGGCTGTGGATTTGAGCCCCACAGTTAC
>JARFNZ010133393.1:0-11058 GCA_031763405.1 Balanus nubilus
CCGTCCTGTCCGTCCTGTCCGTCCTGTCCGTCCTGTCCGTCCTGTCCGTCCTGTCCGTCCTGTCCGTCCTGTCCGTCCTGTCCGTCCTGTCCGTCCTGTCCGTCCTGTCCGTCTGTTGGGCGAGCTGTTGCTTGCTCAGCAGCGATGGCGGACCTGCTGTCTCCGCTTTTTCAGCCTCCCATGCACGGATGCGCGCGCAGCGGAGGGTTTTTTGTCGGAGCTGTTATGCTGGTCGCCGACCTCATCTGAAAGTCTGAGTTATGCTAAGCCCACCCTTTCACTTCGGTGATTGACTGTTCCATGGCTGATCCGGCGCGACGGTGTTTTTTGGTGTCTGAAAATGTCCTTGGGCATGGAGTGGGTTGCACGGTGCGGATAATTTTGGAACGGTCGCCACAAATCGGCAGGTGATCGGCCACTGGCGGCTGATGTAACTCAATTTAATGTGAAAATGACGCCCTCCACTGACGGCTGCATTCCTGATTTCGTTAATGAATAAGGCATCTTGTTTCGTCCGTCTCTCTCTCTTCGTCGTCGGCACCGATGCCTTTTTTTGGTACCGAGGTCTTGTAACTCATATTATCCTGTGCATGATATATATTTTAGGCTACGCTCTTCTTCCTGATTTGCATGACTGCGAATCACGCATCATTTGCCTGACAAAATAATTTGTGAAAGCTTGCGGAAATCTGCGGCCTTGCAGCCTGCAGCGGCGCCCTCCCCCAGTCCGCTGCAGGTTGCCGGGTGTATCTCACACATCCGCAGTGATCGCGTGACCGTGCTCCCCTGACCTCGACTATGCCCGAGCCCTCCGCCCTCAGGCAACCGTGTCCTATTTTTGCCGGTTGCTGCAGATATACGGGAAGCATAATTTACGCCTCCGCTCCCCTCTTTTCCGTTCCCCGCGCTCTTGCTATATCGTAACTTGTACTAGTGTGCTTTATGGTATGGTGATTGCCTGGTTTCGGAGCCGGTGAAGGTGTTCTGCGGGTTATAGAGCCGTTTCGTAATGGTGTTTGAATTCATACTGCAGACACGTGGCCGTTTGTGCCTAGGTACCCGGCCACGGATGGCTGGCTCGGCCGTGTGTCCTCTGTAGTCTACCGAGGCCATTGTCCATCGAGCTCGAACTTATGTATTCATCTTCATTTATCTTATATCCTATGCTCGGCTCCCTCCCATGCCCTGTTTACCAAGTGCAGAGCGTTTATGGGTATCTCAGAACATAGGTTGTTCAGTAGTTGACCGCCGTTTCATTGAAAGGTATCCTGGTCGGCGGGGTATGCTGGCGACCTCTGTTTGAAGGACATCCCAAGATGCTGGCAATTTAGTTGGCATCGCAGCCCACGATAAGACCGAGATTCGCCGGGTTCGTCTCACGTTACCCAGAATTGCTGTGTTTAAATGCACAGTGATTGACATTACACGAAGGGATCGGAACATGGGAGGGAGGAGACGGTCTCGTTGCCTTTTGGCCGTTCATGTTTGTGCTGTAATTGTTTTTTGATTATGTTCTGTCGGCACTGTTGCGTCAGCTTATTCCTTACATGGGTGGAGCAGTCTGAGGTCGAACTTTGCTGCGTGTCGTGAGCCAGACATTTTTGATACATTATGACTCAAATTTATCATGTCTCAAGGCCAGCGATAGGCAAGCAAGCAAGATAGACGCAAGTCCCTTGCGGCCTAATCATTTGAGCCAAAACTCTCCACTATCAACCAACCGCCTCTAATCTCGACCTTCACTTTTTTCGTTACGGATTGGATTTATACCTGTGTTGACTTGGGCTGTTCATCTGTTCTACTGATGAGCAGTTGAAACAGAATTGTGATCTGTTCTTCTGATGCGTAATTCATCTGTTTTCACTAATGTAGGATACATTGAGAAAGCTGGGTGATCCATCATTGCAAATACCGATTTGCGCGTTGTTTGCGGTGAAATATCTAGCTGGCCTGACATTAACTGCCATAGTTGACGAACCGGTCGACTGGTAGTTTTTGTGTGGAAAGCTGGCGGACTTGCCCTTTTGCGTTTTCCTTCCACTCCAGTGGAAATGTTTCGATGATTCATACAATGCCGGGCTCTCGGACGGTCCGATTGCTACCGATCCGTGTTACATGATTGACCCGCTAAGTTATGATGAGTTGTGTGGTGCGTGGCTGCTGACCGCTGGATGTTACAAACCGTAATCCATTTTGTGCCTGGATTAGCTTTGTGCGTACCCTGTGAACCACTGACTACCTGCCAAGGGAGCTGACCTAGCCTCTCTTCTGTTGCAGATTTTCGAGATGATTGACGCGAACGGGAACCGCATCATCTCCCCCCGCGAGTACAAAGTCTTCTTCAGGGCCTACGGTCTCTCTGACGAGGTGTGTATACGACACATTTCACATATTTGTTTGCCTTTTTCTGCGCCGCTGTTATGCCTCGCGGCAGGGTAACGTCAGATAGGCGGCGGAGCTTCACCTTGTCACTCGTTTTTTCCCGCTATGTAAACACATGCCCGTTTGCGCGCCGTGTGGCGACAGTTGCTGATGCCGTGCATATGTGGACATTTTTAGTTTTTTTGTAGCGCAAGGACCTGTGTCAAGGACCTGTGTCAAGGACATGACCGTCAGGCGGCATCACATTGAACTCTAGAGGCACGGGCCTTAGTCTAGTATATTGGGAGGGGCACATATCTTGCAAGGTCCACTAACCACTGGGGAATAATGGACCATCAATATTTACCAGTCGATAAGCTTGTGTATAAGTTTGTTTTGAATTATGTAAGGCTTTGATTTGCAAGCTCAGGGACCCATTGACCGATGTCTGCAGCTTTGCGGCGAGATATAGCGCCGTCAACCGGCAGAGCATCTGGAGACTTTTTCAGTTCCGGTCACTGCATATTGTGTGCGTGTGTATATAATATGGTGGAACTCGTTCCATTTGCTCTAGCCTGTCCCGCTTTGGGTAGTTTTCCACCCGCCGTGTCCCATCTGTTCATGTATTCGTCCGTTGACCACTGTATGCCTCTCGGTGTGTTCGCAGATGGCGGATCGGTCTTTCGAGGCGATTGACCAGAACAACGACGGCTTCCTGAGCATCGACGAGTTCGTCAACGTCGCCATCGACTTCCTGTACTCCGAGGACGAGAACTCGATCGGCAAGGACTTCTTCGGCGTGCTGGTGGACGAGCTGCCCGACACTGTGCGGCGTATTGACCCGCAGCAGGTCTCCGGCTAGACGGACCGAGCGGGCAACACCTGCGGATGTCCGTCGCGCCGTCGTGCGCGGCTCAGCCCGGCTGTGCCTGCCTGTCTGTCTGTCTGTCTGTCTGTCTCTGTCTGTGTGTGTTTGTCTGTCCGTCAGGCCGCCGGTCCGTCCGTTTCGACGGCTTGACTTGGCGGCTGGTCCTCGCCGCGGCGTCGGTTGGTAGCTCCGGGCTGGAGATAGAGTCTCCTGCCGCGTGTCTCCCGGAGGGCCGCGGTGCCGCGGTGGGACCAATCTGCGAGTCGCCTCCTCTCAGACGGACGACCAGACGGACGGACGAACCCTCTGGAGCTGTGTAAAGTGGAGCCAGTTTGCTGCCCAGTCACTGCTGAAGGGAGTGCGTCTCCGGAGCGGACTGGAGCATGGACAGCGCGTCAGATGGACCTTCAGCGAGAAGATCTGAGTCCGGAGTGGTGTCGCACCAGGATATGCAATACAAAGTGTCAGGGAGCGAGGCCCTGGCGTCCCAGTGGATGTGTATGCTTGTGTGCGATGGCCCCTGTTGGTGATCACTGCGGAGCCTGGCTCTGCCTAATGTCGGGATTTGAAGACTGCCCGCCGTGTGGGGGCAGTGTGTGGGGTCTCTGTAGCCTCTGATCTGTGCTGCCTGCCCTGTATGTCTGCCTTTGGTTGTGTACGAGTGTGACTGAGCCGCGGCTGTCCTGTGAGCGCGGCGGGCCGAGCTGTGACCTGCTGCCGCAGCTCTGCTGTGTAGAGCTGTGGCCGAGCCGAGACGGCTGCCCGGCTGGGGCGGCTTCATTCCGTCAGCTGCGCCGGCAGGCTGTGTACTGTATACTGTGGACTGCATACCGTGTGGATTGTGAGAGACTGCGGTCCGCCTCCTCCGCCGCCGCCTGAGAAGGACGGCCGGTCAGCCGAGCCGCGCCCCACACTGATATTGTGATCATGTAGCCGGGCCTGTAGCCGTGACGTACCGTGGCCACCTCTCTGGTCGCCGGACTCCGAGTACAGCCTGACGCCCGACTCATCTCAGTTGCAGCGACTCTTGCAGCTCTGTTTTATCTCGCTATCAGGCGGCTGTAGAACTGAACAGATTTCTGCTCGCCGTGTTCCTCTCCCCGTTTTATATGCCATGACTGGATTATTAAATGTGTTTCATCTTATGGATGTTAGAGCTCTTTGCCATGCAGAGTCTATCCCGCGAGTCTGGGCCCGGCCGTCTGGTCGCCAAATTTGGTCTTCATATGCAGCCATGCCATTATTTATTTATATCTGCGTAGTGGCGGGTAATGGTTATGGTGAAGGTAAATTTGACCTAGCAAACGATGGTAATCACTTTCTTCTGATCGTGGCTGGCGGCCGCCCGTATAACCTCATAGCAGTTTACTAATTTCAACGTGTCTTAGCAGCAGTTGATTGCGTGATCGATGTTTATTGTATTTTGTACATAGTGTAATGAATATCGGACTCGATGCTGTGCCCTTTGGTGACTATCACGATGTGTAATGGGATGATAATACAAATGTGATGCATTTATTCATCCTGTTTCTGATTGACACAGGAGACGGCGTCATTCATAGCACCGAGATATCACACAACGCGCATGAGCCCCATGCAGGGACAGTTCCGTTGAGATGTGTAGTAGTTTTCTTACAAATTGGACTCGGCGCTGCAGAGCATAGCGCGCAGAGGGCAGGCTCAGTGACGTCAGTGACTGCGGGCAACTGAGATTTCTGCGCGCTGGCACGGTGGACGGTACGATGCTATAGATGGCGCGCGGGAAGCGGCTGTGTCTGGTGCACATCACACGTCAGACGTACGGTGACCGGGTAGGCGGCGCTAGGTGCGTGAGACAGACGACGCTTGGCAAGAAGCGACGGTACCAGCGTCCAGCGCCGCTGCCAATGATATGTTTGACTGGCTCCCTGCACTATCAGGCAATTTGATTGGTATTGGGTCACAAAAGTAACCCCTATTCACGACAGGGGGCCATGCATCTGATATGGGATTAACGTTACGGGATACAGAAAGCAAACGTCAAATTTATTGGTACTTGACCTTTTCTGTACCAGGGTTCAACACAGTAGTTCACAATCACAAGCATGGGCATCGGGCAGTCAGCTAGGGATTTCGCCCCCACCCAGACAGCTGAAGCTCCGCCTCGTCAACCTATCATCTACTACTACCGCTTAAGTCACAAGTGAAGACGGCAATAATAAGAATGAACATCACATGTGTGACCAGCTAAAGCTCAGTTACACCGCGCCGATTTTAATTTTCGATATGCAAGCTATCTAACTAAACTTAAGTTACAAACTAAATCTCATTCACTGACTATGGGCATTGGGCACATTATAGTCGCAGCACTGAGCATTTCTAAGCTAAACGAATCGCCAAATTCTTTGCAAAGCATAAAACGGTAACAAAGTCGCCTCAATCCACCATGCACTCAACACACCGGCATCAACTAGTAGTAAAATACATCAACTGGTAGTAAAGTACACGTCCAGGAACTAAATTTTCCCAGTGACGGTCTGGCGCGACGAATAACAGAAAAGCAGGAATACATATTTTGACGAATATTTTGTCTTGCATGGCGCGTGTCTCAATTTACAAGCGAACTGGTGTCGTGCTTCCACCCCCTTACTGACAGTGTAGCCGACCCGCCCTCACCGACATGTACTGTAGGAGTCTCCCGGACCTAAGCAAAGCTTCCCTTAGACAGCAATTTGTGAATAACACCCAGGTGCGCCACGGTTTGTTGCGGCTGGTCGTCGCCGAGGCTGAGAACGCAGCACACGCACTAGTGGTCACGCCACGGCACATTCACTCGGTATGTTTGGAGGAGCTGACGGCCATGGACCTGGATAGGCCGTCGCGGCGCCAGTAGAAGACGAGGGTGGCAAGCCGACCGGCGAGAGACACGCAGGCGGTGACCAGCGCGACGAGCAGCAGCGCCGGCGTGCTGCCGGTGGCGATGTGGTAGTTCTTCTGGAACACGGCCGATAGCGCCCACACCAGTACTGTTGGGAGAGAGGGGATTAAGTCAGACGGGGTAGACAGCGCCCACACCAGCACTTTCAGGAGAGAGGGGATGACGTCAGATGGGGAGGCAGCGCCCACACCAGCACTGTCAGGAGAGAGGGGATGACGTCAGACAGGGTAGACAGTGCCCACACCAGCACTGCCAGGAGAGAGGGGATGACGTCAGACAGGGTAGACAGCGCTCACACCAGCACTGCCAGGAGAGAAGGGATGACGTCAGACAGGGTAGACAGGGCCCACACCAGCACTGCCAGGAGAGAGGGGATGACGTCAGACAGGGTAGATAGCGCCCACACCAGCACTGCCAGGAGAGAGGGGATGACGTCAGATAGGGTAGACAGAGCCCACACCAGTACCGTTGGGACGAGACAGTTGCTCGTCCAAACCTGCCCTGTCGGGCACCGAGGAAGAGGTAAGGGAGTGGGCAGGAAGACACAAAGAGTAGACAAGTCAGGGAGATAGTGGTCCCAAACAGCAGCAGCCCTGTCGGTGATGATGAACGCAACTGACGACATTGCCGCTGTCGTATGAAAATAGAGGCACCTGCTTGAATTCTTACCACTGATATGACAAACAACCATGTAAACACCGCTTTACAGCTAAACACCGGGCGCTCACCAAATCCCGGTGTGATGGTCCAGCGGGTGTACTTGTCGAGCACGGTGAGCTCCAGGAAGAGCCAGATGACGATGGCGGCCGTCAGCAACCCCGCCAGCGTGGAGCTCACCACCTCATTGGACTCCTGGGGGCGGAGAAAGGTCGTCAGCGTATAGTTCACAGCCTCATTAGACGCCTGAGGGCGGGGGAAAGGTCGTCAGCGTATAGCTCACAGCCCCATTAGACGCCTGAGGGCGGGGAAAAGGTCGTCAGCGTATAGCTCACAGCCTCATTAGACGCCTGAGGGCGGGGAAAAGGTCGTCAGCGTATAGCTCACAGCCTCATTAGACGCCTGAGGGCGGGGCAAAGGTCGTCAGCGTATAGCTCAAAGCCTCATTAGACGCCTGAGGGCGGGGAAAAGGTCGTCAGCGTATAGCTCACATCCTCATTAGACGCCTGAGGGCGGGGCAAAGGTCGTCAGCGTATAGCTCACAGCCTCATTAGACGCCTGGAGGCAGGGGAAAGGTCGTCAGCGTGGAGCTCACCACCTCATTGGACGCCTGGGGGTGGGGAAAGGTCGTCAGCGTGGAGCTCACCACCTCATTGGACGCCTGGGGATGGGGAAAGGTCGTCAGCGTGGAGCTCACCACCTCATTGGACGCCTGGGGGTTCCGTCAGAGAGGACGGGTCAGTCATCGGGCAAGGGTCAGGAGGGGAGGCTGTTAAGGTCGAGATTAGCGATGCAATATTTAATTACCACGTAACCGGCACACCGGTAATTTTTCATTACCGCTGGTAGTAATGCAGTGTGCGACCTGACCATGCCGGTACATTGCCGGCAATAGTTACCCAGACCTATTCACAATAGGTCTGTGAATATTCAGACGACCACAAATGACTGACGAAAACAGAATATTGAATAAGGCGTCACACGTATATGACATGAGTCGGCTCGTGCTCTCAGAGCATCAACTCCGAGAGCATGAGGAGACAACTGCATGATGTAACTATGTTCAGAAAATCTCGATTGGCATGCGAGTGGGCAAACGTGAACGAACCTGCTGTCGCCAGTCGCCAGGGTCACCATGGCCGCCGCACCGAGGGAGCCTATCGCTCGCCATGCGCAAACACGCGCCTCTGCGCCGGCGTGTCGTGTGTGTGTGTGTGTGTGTGTGTGTGTGTGTGTGTGTGTGTGTGTGTGTGTGTGTGTGTGTGTGTGTGTGTGTGTGCGTGTGTTTGTGTGCGTGTTTGTGTGTGTGTGTGTGTGTGTGTGTGTGTTCGCACGCTCTCAGCTCCTAGAATCATTACGAAAAACTTACTACGTGAAAAGTATTTGTTTGTGTCAGTGAATGAGCACAAAGAGCATATTTGCCTCACTGAACAATGTGTTTTCAAACAACGCCGGCAGCAGACGGATACCCCGGAAAGTCAGCCCGAAACAGCACGTACAGGTCACGGATATCGATCTTGCTCGACCATAACGAAGTAAAACGAACCAGGACGTCCAATACCGGCCGAATCTCTGCGTCACCCCGCAGAGACACCCGGTGACACCCGGCACTCCGGTGTCACCAATGCCCATCGCAGCCCCGAATCGTATCTCGCTGCGCAGGTCTTCGACCTCTGACATTGTGCCGTCGGACCATGTTCCACCCCTGTCGACCCCGCTTGGCACCGACGTCAAATGTCAACCTTGATAGACTCGCCTAGCGTCACCGCGGGCTGTCAGAACCAAACACGTGCACGCCGCACTCTAGTGGGAGCCCAGCTCTTGTAACGAGCACTGCCCTAGATGGCCTCGCGCTAACGCTAACAGCCATAAAGAGAGGGAGAGACGCCACGGGTGCGCGTCAGGCTCTAGAGCCTCCTGGAGGAGAGCCACGTGCGTGCGGAGTTTAAGCTGGAGTCGAGGTGTCTGCTTACGCCAGTTCTCAGAAGCTGCTGATTGGGTGCATGTGTCATGCGCTGCCTTCGGTGAATTGGTGAGTGTTCCTCGGCCCAGTTGTTTGTTCTGGAGGTACGCTGGCTCGTTCACTTGAATGAGTCTTAGATAAATGTCTGTGTGTAGGTATGGTGAAATGAAAGAATGGAATGTGGTAGAAGGGATGGAGAGGCAGTAAGAGGTCGCAGATTTGAGACGTTAAACGACAGAAAACGAACAGCCAAGATGCCATGTTCACGATAATATTAAGTAAGGAGAAGTGTAAGTAAGTACACGTAAGAAGATATTGTCCAAGTGTACGGGGATAATTGTGTATTGGCAAAACCTGGCGACTACCACCGTTCAAACCAGGAAAATGGTAAATTGGGGATAATCATGGAAAACGTGATAATGTTAAACGTTTAGGAGCAACAGTAAACAGATGGGTTGTCGCCCGCGAAACTGTCAGGATCGGTGAAGGGAAACCTGAAAAAGGTAAGGGATATGAAATCATGCATGTTTTAAAAGTGAAAATGTTCGAATTTGTATTTATTTGATGATGAGGGCTGCACTTCATTGAACGGCGATGTATAAACTACCTACTAACATATCAATAGGAAATTAAACATAAAGACTAAGCGCTTTTGCACGATGAACCACCGTTATATCCACGGCATTCTTATTCCAGGCATCGGAAGGAAAACCCGCCATCGGAAATTGTAAAAAATAAAATAAATCAGCGCTTTTATGGTGTACACTCGATTAGATCCAATGACCTCTATAGGGTTAGACAGCTGACTTGGCTCCTTAAAACGGCGATTGCTTAAAATTGTATCTCCTATTCACTGGAGGACTGCGATTGAAAAATCGTTTTGTAATGACAAGAAATTGTTCCGCGATCGGGTGTGCGAAGAGGCAAAGCGAGCTTGGTGAATTTTTTGATAGTTAATAAATAAATATATTAATTTTTTTTTGTCGTTGCACAGTCATGTGATCTTGTAGAACGTTTATTGGTTTGCTCTTCAGTTAATAGGGCTGCGCCATGTTTGTCGACTCCCATTGACTGTGAGACGCCAACTATTGAAATTGTTATGAAATTATAATTTGTGTCACTATATGACCATCTATATGCTTTTCGTAATGTTTTTACCCTTGGTTCCAAGTGCCATTCAGTTGTACATATAGACATAGGCGTAGGAACAGGGGGGCAGGGGGGCCATGCCTTTGATGGCAATTGCAAGGCCGTATGGCAATCGCAGTCCAAGAACTCCGTGTGGTTGCTTCTCAAACTCATTAAACAGAAATAGTATCGCATTCAAAGAACACCAAATAATCAATACATCCTCCTCGCTAGCCTAACTCGCCTCACCCCCAACACTCCCCCGACCCCACACCAAGCCGGCCCCCAACATAATGGATTTGGTAGCGGTGGGCGGATGACGTCACACATATTTGACTTCCTTCATTTCCCTTCACGGTCATCGCAGTCGTTGGAGAAATGCAAATAAAAAAAATTAACATGCCTTAGCAAATGAGTTTTCTTCGTATTCCGGATATATTACTGGGGAGCGGGATAAGCTGGCAGCTTTCCGTCCGTCTACCTTGTCTGTCTGTCTGACGTGGCTTCCGGCGGCTATGACGTGGCTTCCGGCGGCTATGACGTGGCTTCCGGCGGCTATGACGTGGCTTCCGGCGGCTATGACGTGGCTTCTGGCGGCTATGACGTGGCTTCCGGCGGCTATGACGTGGCTTCCGGCGGCTATGACGTGGCTTCTGGCGGCTATGATGTGGCTTCTGGCGGCTACGACGTGGCTTCTGGTGGCTGCCGAGAAACCGTACTCGGCATTACCACCGAAGTTTCCCTTCGTCTTCATCGTTGAATTAACACGTAAACTAAGTCAATACACCTCCATAGGGGAGAATGGGCGTGGGGTATGACGGTCACACTGGCGTCAGAGCTATTTTTTGGTGGTAAAAATACGACGTTGAGCGCCATACGTTGTGAAAACAGTCTATAAACATCTATCTTTCAATGGCCTCAGTACAAACATTGCAAATAAGTATTGCCCCACCCCATGGAGTAAGAAAGCAACCCCTGTGGGGAGATGGCCACATGATCTGATTATAATCAGTACCGCAATCGATTTGACAGCATAAGTTTCATAAATCACGTCAAGCTGATAGTGCTGAGTCGACTGGTATGTGTGACTTGGTACTAGTTTAACCCGCGCCCCGCTGGGGTATTCAGCCGAACGCGTCCCGTTGAGGGGGGGGGGGGGGGGGG
>JARFNZ010133404.1:0-11058 GCA_031763405.1 Balanus nubilus
CCCCCCCCCCCCCCCCCCCCCCCCCCCCTGCCTAACCCCCGAACCAATAGGCGCAGGGAGACGCGCAAGGCGGTACTCGAACGCTCTCGACGAGAAGATTCTTAAGCATTCGTAACATTTTCTTAAGAAGGTAAATGTCAGGTCAAGATCAGGTCAAAGGTCAAAGCCATATATTCAAATTATAGGCTGCAAATTATAGACACCAGACTATCAACAGCAGCGAGCCCAAACTTTGCCCACCCAAAATTAAATATAAGGAAATGTAAGGGAAAGTACTACTAGAATATGAGTCTCATTAAATACATGTCAAGGTGAATCTGGTCACAAAAGATCACTATGTGCAAACGTTCTATGTCATCCGTGTGATGCATGATACAATCGAAGAGAATGCCATTTTTGTTATTTTGACGCATTTTGATTGCAATTTGCTTCAAAACTCGATGTTTTTTGACCGATCAATCATTTGTCGATTTTGTACCGAAAATTGCGTGACGTGACGTCATTAAAACGCGATTTTCTAAAAAAAAAAAAAAATTCTCATTTGAGTTTTCCGATTTTTTTTTTTAGGAAGGCGTGGTATTGATGATGACATTTATAGGTAAGGTAGGTACTGAATGTTTCGTGTCGATTAATCACGGCCTTTTTAAGTTATTGCAAAAACAAATCCGGAAAGGGGGCAGATATCGCCCCCCCCCCCCTTCCGAACGGGACGCGGGTTAATGAGCATTTCTTTATATTTATTCTATGTTAATCGCCAGCACAAAAGCAACGAGTCAACTGATAAGATTGTTAACGGTTGAGGGCGAACTTTTCAAAACGAACTGGGCTGGCAAAACAGGAAAAGCTAGCTCTATCACAAGGGCATCACAATTTAATGAAGGTGCGAATGTCTCTTAAATGGAATTGTCGACCCTGAAAGATTTCTAGGAACTTGAGAATAATGGGTATTTTGAGATGAAAGCTGCAAATATGATACTGGTGTTGACAGTAAGTTGATATCCTTGGAGGAATCAACAAGTTATCGCTCCACCATCTCACTACCGGCTGGGATCCGGTCGGCGGCCGGCAGTGCAGCCGTCTGCAGCTGTGACAGCCTCCGACCGCCCGACTTGGCCGGCTGGGGTCGGCGGTCGGCAGTGCAGCCGTCTGCAGCTGTGACAGCCTCCGACCGCCCGACTCGGCCGGCTGGACGGCATGCGTGGCCGTTGGCGCCGCTGCCTGCAAAGGATTCGATGTCGGAGAGGGCATCGGATTTCAAGCTCATCTGGCAAAATACTCTTCTATTTAAAACAAGCTCTTCTCTTTAGACGCAGTAAGGTAGAGGTTTGCGACAACTGAGCCTTAGACCACGTGGTTTCTACAGTCGAGCTACAATTCTGCTATCTCAGTTCAAAACCCAATGTTGAAGGCCGACCACTCGGCCGCACACTGTTCATTCGGCCGTGATATCACCCCATTTGTTCGCGGCGTAATTTCGGCCGCCGTGCGAGCGATATTGCACAAGTAATTGCGGTGATATATCGCGGCCGAAAGGCCAGTGTATGGCCAGCTTAGACATGTTTTTATGGTATACCTTCATATATTTATACCTATAGGCCATAGCCATGTATATTTCAGAGCGACAACTCCTGAAATATCTTTGTGTCAAAATTTAGGTACTGATCACTACTTCAGCGGGACACCACGCGCATACGGTGCCGTATCTTTAAGTTTGTATTTGAGGTTTCTTATATTGTGAGGACAGGGCCCGGACCCGTGTGCCGTGTCCCGTGACCCGTGACCCGTGACCCGTGTCCCCTTGTCTGTGTGTCTGCCCGCGGTGCAGTGTTAGTCACCAGACGTTCCAGACGGCGCCCGAGGGGTTTGGCGCCGAAATGACGTCACTGCAGCCGTCCCCATCCTATGAACCAAGGCCGTCTCCAAGGCCGTAAGGAGCGCCTCCCGGAACCCCGCCGGCGCCCGGCGAGCTCATCTTTGTGACGTCACCAACGGCCAGTAGACACTGGTTAAAATGCATACCGTGCGTTACAGTTCACCTCTGACCTGCTGAGGGTGTTTGAACACTCCCATTAAATTGTTGTGAAGTGATGCAGCATATGGGCGGCCTTTTGCCACGCCGTCTACACTACAGTCTCTTAGGCAGCCTGCCTCTCCGATATCTCACCCCAAGTCACTGGGGTCATGGCTCCAGGTTACATCAAGGTAACCTGCATCAAGGGGACTTACCTATGAAGCATGTTAACTAAGGTCATTATTGATGACCAATAGCTTTTTTAAATTGTGTTCGGTTGCCCTTCCAAGTCGGCTGCTGTCATGCGGGGTGACCAACGATCACTTATGGGACAATATCTTCTGATAACATAGAGTATACTTCTGATAACATAACGTAACGTGACACCATTGTGCTTGTGTTATAGAGAACCGTCTCTCAACATGCATGGTGCAGTTGGGTGTAGTTGGGCGATGACCTTCTGCGTCACCACCATCATCACATATCCTTGATCTGAGATTAGTTTTGGTCTCGCCTACCTATATCTCGCCTACCTAAGCTTGTCTTAGCAGGCGCTCGCACAGGATTTTCGTAAAGAAAAGGCCCCATCTTTATCAAATATCCATCTTTCTTCATTTCTTAGAAAGAATACAACTACGGTGAACGGTAAACCGCTCGAGACCCTAATTTTTGTCAACGACTTTTGAATTCATCAATCAGCACAAACGAACCTATCATAATCAACGTTCCAGATTCTGCGCTATTTTTCTTTTTAAGGTTTTGAAATGTTAAAGGAAAATTTGTGGAACTTTCAATTCACTCGTCATGTTAAATCTCACGCTGGAAATTCACTCGGTGAAGAGAGGCTATGGACAAAGGATGGAGCTACGCTATGACGTCAGAATCAGGCTCGGCCCTGGCTGACCTTTGCCTCCGGCGCTGTCCGAGCTGTGACTGGTCAGTCGCGTCCCTGCAGCGATTGACGCAAGTCGGGCTTAAACGGCCGTACCCACGCATGGCATACGCTGCTCGCGCTTGCCCAAAGGGCTGCAGGAATGTTTTTACGATGCGATTATTGTCAGTCTTCAATCGTGAAAGTCACGATGGCTGTCTAGGAATTAGCCGTAAACGGTAGGCAAAATAGTCTCTTACTTCTGCCTTGGCGGTCCTTCGCAGAGTGGTTGGGTGAGGTGGGGCCGGACCAAATCGTCTCTTACTTCTGTCTTGGCGGTCCTTCGCAGAGTGGTTGGGTGAGGTGGGGCCGGACCAAATCGTCTCTTACTTCTGCCTTGGCGGTCCTTCGCAGAGTGGTTGGGCGAGGTGGGGCCGGACCAAATCGTCTCTTACTTCTGCCTCGGCGGTCCTTTGCAGAGCGGTTGTTTGAGGTGGGTTCATGACAGTGACTCGTCTGAACATATCTGACCTGAGAACATATGAGCTAAGAATAGACTATAGAGTGGTTGCGCGATAAAGAAGTGACCCAGGCAGGCCCGTGGCCAGGTCGGCGCACTTAATGTCTGTGCACTGTGCACTGTACAACCTCTGGGAGTCCGCGCAACCCCCGACCTTGGTTGGTGCAGCATCAAGTATTACCATCGCAATCAAGTAAAAACAGCTGAACAAAAGCAGTTTGAAGCCTTTTGCGAACAGTATACTAACTAGGTACAACACAAGGACAATAATGTTGACATAAAATGTGTTCTACGCCCTAAAATTTTGAAATGGCATGTCTATGTTGATTCTTGTGCACGCTCTTGGAACGCCAGTGCACGCTCTAGGAATTTGCCCTGTCTACGTACCTACTATCTGGGCCCGGGGGTGCAGAATGGGAGAAGCCGGCAGTTTTCGCCGCAATGTGATCCACTTTTTGGTATTTGTCGTTGTTTTGGTCGGTAGGATATTATGATTTTATGTTAATAATATATAGGCCAGGACAAATTACCAAGGCATGGTAACCAGTAACCACACTTTCTCCGATTTCACTTTAATTTTTTAACAGGGTTATCCTTGGCGCTTATTTCGATTTTGAAATTCGTATTGCCGTCAGATCACGGGATCAAGAGATAATTGGTGATGTGCGAAAACTATTGTCAAGGTCAAACATCGAATTACGTTTGTAATTTTATCTCCAAGATAAAAACAAATATCGGGGCAAAGTTATACATCATTAGAGAGCGCAAGAGGCAAGGAATATGATGGAATAAAAATTTGCACCCTAAGATCAAATTTTTGCATTTTGCACTAGTGACCTTGAAAAAGTTGTGCAACTTTTGCCTGTTTCGATTTTTCGAATTATCACAAAAGTTTCCCCATTTAGTTGGTAGCATGTATGCAAAATTTCGCGCCGAAACGGAAACTCCTTGGGGGTCAACAAGAGTCATATGTCATGATCCCATCTGCCCAGCGAGTATTCGGATTTCGGTATCTCTACAAAGGGAAGCATTATGGTCGTCATTGGAAAGCACCTATCATGTATAATACACTTGAGAGATTTTCTTCTATATAAATATCTTCAAATGATATCAATATATCATATATTTGTTTCAGTACAAATCATAGAAAAGTAAATAAACTAACAAGCAGACATGTGCCGCGACAAAAATAGGATCCAAGATCCACAGGAGCCCGTGGTAGGATACATCTGCAGGGTCCAGGATCCATGGGATCCAGCGACGAAGTTTGCCCAATAGATCGAGGATCCACAGGATCCGACGACAAAGTTTGCCTTATAGATCCAGGATCCGCAAAATCCACCGATAATTTTTTTCAAAAGATCGAAGATCACAAGATCCGTAACAAATTATTTTGTCAAGATCCAGGACACATACTATTACACGAAAACAAAATAGGATCCAGGATCCGTGGGATCAGAAACAAATAGTCCAGGACCCGGAACATCGACAGCATGATGAATATGTTCAAGGCATTGCTTCTTAAGTTAAATTGTGAATAATTTTCACGTTGAATGCATTTTGAAAGAAGAATAAGGTAAAAAGATACCACATGGCCACACACTATCAGTTTTATATTTCGATCAATTGTTAATCCATTTTGCTGTCTGATTTTCTGCTATTCATACCTCATGCACTTACTTGAATAAATGATTACAAGGTAAACTCAGATACGATGTAGTAAAACTTTGCACTCAAATTGAATAAATTGCAAGAATAGAAAACTAGAAAACATACTTGTTATGTTGTTAGGCAATCTTTGTTGTTTTGTTGACTTATCCACATAATCACTAAGCATTTGCAAGATTCTGCGTCAGCCCGTTCAAGAAAAACAAAACTAATATCATTAATTCACACACCGACTTGTTTCTTAATAAAATGATCCAGGACCCACAGGATGCAACGAAAAATATAAAATAGGAACACCACGACCCAGGTCCACAGGATCCAGTAAGAGTTGCCGGGCACGATCCAGGGTATACAGGATCCATCAACATACGCCTAACCGGTCTTTTGCTCTCATCGATATATCTCACCCCACAAAGTTTGCATTCTACTTGATAAACGATATTTCTGTCTGTGCACCTGCCCCCTGTAATTGCTGAACATGTTGGACACGACCTGGATACCGCCGGACAGGGAGCTTTAATCAGATCCGAAGAGACAAGTTTTTTCAGAGTATTAGGAGCATACCATCCCAGGCGAACATTGAACTTGGACTTTTTCATCACCTTTTTTACTTTACATAGAATAGTTTCATCTACATAGGAAATGGTGAGGTAGTTGCAAGTGGCCCGATCATCCGTTCCCGTTTGATCCCGTTTTCTCTGTCTCCTTTGTCCCCATCCCTCCTCCCGCGACGTTCATTTACAGTCCTCAGCACTCCTCCTGCGACGTTCATTTACAGCCCTCAGCACTTCCCTTCGAACTCTAGTGACTAACCGCATCGGATAACCGTTCTTTTTCAGAAAATCACTAATTTTGTTCAAACTACGCTCCCTCGACTGCTCATCTGAGGATAGTCGAATAGCTCTTTGGAATTGCGACCTTACCAGACTAACCTTAGTCTGTTTTGGATGAGCCGACTTATAATGCAGGATAATTCCAGCATTGTTGGGCTTAATGTATAGCTCTGTGGTATACTTGCATCTCCCACCTTCCTTTTCTATCGTGATTAGTGCGTCCAACATGGGAACCGATCCTGCACCCTCCTCGGTCATTTCACAGGTGAATTGTATCCGACTGTCTATCCCATTCAGATAGTTTACGAACTCAATGAGGGAGTCTTTTCCCTCCGCCCAAACTCCTGCAAAATCATCAATATACCTGAACAAGAAGGCTGGTTTGTGAGGAGCATGCTGCAAAGCTAGGCTTTCAAATCGGTTCATAAACAGAATCGCTACGATAGGGGCTACCGGGTTCCTCATAGCTACTGCCTGTTTTTGAAGGAAGAATAACTTAAATGTAAAAATAATAATATTTTTTGAAGTTTAATTAATCCATGCAAACAATTTTATTCCAAGAAAAAACGATATCCAACCAAGATACAACAAGAAATGGAAACATTTGAGCACCTTAGTGTCAAATGATTATGTTTGTAGGCAAATGTGCGCGCGCGCGGTTAAAAAATATTCGAATGCGCGGCAATTGGTCAGGTGGAGTTGATTGTTGTCTTTGCTCTCAAAATACATAACTTTGTATAGTGATGTATCAACTTTGTATCAAGGTATGTATCAAAGTATGCTATCAAGTATGCTTTGTATCAAGGTATGCTAATTTTGATTTTTTTCAAGCCGATCAGGTTATGCTTGCTTCACGCTGACATGATTGTAAGGTTAAGTCGAAGTTTGAGTTACCTATAATGTGTGAAGTATATTATATGTGGTAATGATATAATATATAATATATGTGGTAATGATATTATAACTACCTTGCATATAATAGCAAATATGAATTGCCCGCAAACATGCATTTGCTTAGCCTGTTCATGTTTGCACGGGCATACCTAGTTTTGAAAAAAAATGCAAAAAATAAACGGTCAAAAGAAATGGAAGTGACATTCTGTTAAAAATGGATATCTCGGATTTTTTTCTCAAATGTTTGATTTTAGACCCCAAAATTAAAAAAATAACATTTCTTTGGAAAAATGAACACAAAATAAAATTTTGCAGTTGTTAAAACCGGAATATATGTGATATAACTACATATGAACAATTGCTATACCAAATTTCGAAGCACTATCTTCATTCTTGCTCCCTAAATGGCTCCAATATGTGTACAAACTGATGACGTCAATTTTTCAATTATGTTTTTTTGGTTTTCCTAGACCACTTACGTAAAGGCAAATGACACCATTGGATTTCTTGGACAAAACTGGTTGATAATCATTTGCTTTTTATTACAACTTATGAGTTTCAAAATTTGACCCTTTTACCTGACCTTGGCTTGACCTTCACTTAAAATGGGGTCAAATGGCAAAATGACCGTTACTATCGATTTCTACGTCTGAAACAACGCATAAAACATGTATCACAAGGCTTTTATGTAACTTTTGCACACAGTGACCTTTTTGTGACCTGAGCTTAACTTTGACCTGTATTTAGTATGAAACCTATACTCTAGCAGTGCCTTCTTCTAATAGGTGGAGGTATTTTGGCTAAATTTGGACTCGCTGCTGTTGATAGTCTGGTCTCTGTAGCCAGTCAATAAAAAACAGGTGATATTGACCTTCAACATGACCTTGACCTATTGTTTGACCTTGTTAAAAAAGTGTGCTTTAGGGTCGGCTTATCGAGAGCTTTCGTTTGCCGCCTCGCGCGTCCCGCTGCAACCCTTGATTCGGGAGATCGGAGGGGGGGGGGAGTACAATTTATCCCCTAGCGGGGCGCGTTCGGCTGGTGACCCCAGCGGGGCGCGGGTTAATTGCCTTATACCGGGGCATGTGCCCATAAGCACGTGAGCACGTGCGGCACCATATTTAATATCTCTAAAATTACTAGGCCCATCGGGATGAAAATTTGAACACATGCTAAGTGAGGACTGTTTGAAGGTTTGCACTTGCAGAACTTTGTTCATTATGCATGTACTCACGTGGGGACCAAATGCTAAGCTATTTCAGCTATTTTAGCTTTACCAGAGCGCGACCACTCGGTCATTGCCGATAAAGGTGTTTTAGTGATACAAGTATATTATCACAGTTATATAATGTATGATTCAACTGTAAGAAATTCAGACAATTTTGAAAGGAAGTCAGGATTGCCTATTACTTATTTCGCAGGTCTTGCACATCTACAATGTCATTTGAGTATTGAAACTCCGTCTGTCTGTCTGTCTGTCTGTTTATCCGCATTCTTCTTTGCCCATCTCCACCGTGTTAACGGTTTGCAGCTGGATGTCGAAATACTACACGGCATGCGGGCATACGAGAGGAATCAATACGGCATGCAAAATCGGCACTGCGATGAATGTGGCGCGCGTGGCACGTGCAAACGTGCCGCATTCCGGCATCAACCACTGTCGAGCGACTCGGCGGCGGGGCACGTGCTGCCCGGCGGCAGCACAGCTTTTTGATGACATTTCAGAGTTCATATCGGCGCTGTGATTCAGTGGATTCAGAGTCGCTGCCGAGCTGTGCGTGTGGATGGGCTGTCACGCTCTGGATGGGGTGTTACGCTCCATATTGTATTAAGGTAATGCTTTTTAGTTTGTTTGTAGCTGTGAGATTGTTTGTTGAAAGTGTATTCTGTCTGCCATCATGTCCCGGCAGTCAGTAGTGTTCCTCAAACGCAAGCGGGGAGAACTATATCAGCGTCAGGCCTAGGCGAGGATATCTGTAAATTTCGCCGATTTAAGGCGCTTTGGGGGGGGGGGGGGGCCTTTGCCCCTCATGCCCCCTAGATCCTAGGGGGCATTGTGACCTGGCTTTGACCTTGCCCCGTACTTGGTATGACGACTATACTCATATCATAACTTCACCTAACATGTGAGAGTACTTTGACACAGTGTGGCCCCTGAGCTGCGCATTAAAGAGTTGGTCTTTGACCCGACCTTGACCTGACAGTTGATCTCAATTTGAAAATTCCGAGTATGCTTCAGATGTATCTTTCCATAGAAATAATATCTTTGAGAGCTTCCGAATGGCGCCTCGCACATCCCACTGCGATCCATAGATAGTCTGGCTCCGGAGATAATCTGGGGTGAGGTATCTTTTGCACCCCCCCCCCCCAGTCAATGGTGTTCGGCTGAGACTCTAGTCAATGGCGGGTTGAGGCTCTCCAGCCTTGTAAGTGTAGTGCTGGCGATAGAGGGCAAACTACTGGGCGGAGCTTCCGTCAGCCAATCAGATGGCAGCTATTGTTTGTTATCATGGTTGTCATAATTACCGTGAAGAGAACGTTCCACGCTGGGAAGCAAATTGGCTGAGCCATAGGTCACATAAATACGTATTAAGTATCCATGTTATATATGGTTGAGCCTCTGCTCACACCTGTGACGTCAGGATATGTACGATATGTGATGTGCTAAATTGCTACTTTTTAACATTTCAGTCCTTAACGAACGGGTTAGATGGCCATTTTTACATTATGAAGAACTTTGACTTCAAAATGACTATTAAGCGCGTTTCCAGTTCAGTTTTCAAGAGGGCGAACCATTTCCTTTGAATAGCGATATAGCTTTATGTGTCTATTTATCGCCTATATATTATAATCGTGAATAATCCAAGATCACATCGCCACTCTATGATAGTGGAGCATATACGACATGTTTGGAGCTGGCCCAGAAGTGGGGTACCATTTGGTATAATAACCCTGAATATACAGTTTCAAATTTATTGATGTTCTTGCAAGTATGATCAGTATGTGCTCATTGCCCGCTTCTGTTATGGATAGTTTTTCTTCTTTATGAATGCATTTATTCATGGGTTATGTCTTCCAGCTAAGCGGGCTAAGAATGCCCAGGTGCAATTTCCTCTCAACTTTCCAATGCGATTAAGCCCAAAGTGTACCTTGCCGGGCGCAATTCTGTCAGTGCCAAGTTATTAAACACTGAATACATACTGAATACACTATTCTGAAGCCAGTAACCTGGCTTTCCGAATGCGCAGTTGTTCCTTCCTCCGCCAGCGTTAAGCGAAGACTAGAAGTATGCATATGTTTCTCGGAAACTCTGGACTAGTGACAAACATGCAAACTGTGAGGCACCATTTCAGAGTTCTGGTGTTGATCACTACGGATTGCATTAATTGAGCTGCCAACGTATTTATGCAAGGCGCACTGCTTGACAGCCAAACTCACATACATATTTCCTTCATGCATGCTTAGGTAAGTTAAAGGTTTGACATTTCACGACACCACACAGAAACTGACAAGGACATTAAGATTGAGCGCTGTAATCACTTTCGGCGGGATGCTGTGAATGTGATATCGATAAAACTTTCTGTCAGAAGATAAGCGACCCGCACAACGTTCATTTCGTGATGTCACATCTGAGGTAATCCGAACATTGCATCTCCCATCTCGGGTATTAAAGTTTGCAAAGCCAGAAGATAGCCGACTATCGCTGCGTCCAATATACGCTACCGCCACGCTTAACTTTCACAGCGTATCGTCTATGTCACTAAGAAAGAATGAGCTCTCTCACGGTCTCCATTGTGTTAGCAACAAAATAGCAAGTTTTCAGAATTGTAGTGTATTTATTTCCTGGTGGGCAGAATGGATTGTAATAGGATTAAAAGTTGCCTGATTTCAAATTCAAACAAAAATTAGAGCGAAGACGTTAATCAGAGCCCCGATTAGGAGGGGGGAGGGGGGGGGATACCCCGCCTTTTTTATATCTCCAAAAACAACGTTGCCCAATGATCCCTATTCTAATAAATGAGGAAAAATCAAATACTTATTATGCGTATCAGATCAGCCGAATTCTTTAAGGGTCCTGTCATCTTCGGCATTCGTTGAAAACCTAGGTAACCTAGGTGCATTTTTGGTCAGTGACCCCCTGAAAGATCATTCAAGATCATCAAAAGTCACGAACACTTTTTTGTCAAAACCGCTCGACAGGATGGGGATGGAGAGGCGAAATCAGTATTAATGGGTTTGTTTCTTCCAGACGCGTCTTCAA